>DF361118.1:1483-54866 GCA_000787875.1 Solanum virginianum | reverse complement strand
GGCATATTTTCGGGTCAGCTGATTATAACCATTCCTTGTTTATGAGTCCTGTCGATATTAGTGAATTCAATCTAATTCTCCCTTGAATTGTTTGTCTCGGAATTGGAAATTTTGGGTTGAGAAGTAGGTTCATGAAACTGGATTCATTAGAAAGGGATAAGATTGATCTTGGAATGGGACCTATACCAAAGTTAGTATGAATGTTGAACTAAGGAATCAATGGGAAAGAGTTAATGGATAGCTCTTTCTTGGATTCTAAACTCCCTGTGCAAGAGTAACATCTACTACTTATGCAAAATATGCGTGGGATGATCTAACATGAAGAATTGATAGAGTTGATAGATGTAGGACATTCAGTTTACTTAAAGAAATTGTCTTACTACAGGAAGGAACTGATTCTATCTCAGGCTATTATACGAAGCTGATATATCTTGAAATGAATTTGAGCTGCAATAAAAGTATTGGCATCTGTAGCTTGTTGTCACTGAGAAATCTATTTTTCCCATGAGATTTTTGCCCTCTCATTTTGATGAACCAACAGGAGTTGAGGGAAAGGAAAAAAAATCAACCAGCCCTCTTTCGTTGATTTCGGGATTCAGTTATCCAGAGCAATGTGTGGGAGCATAGGAAATGGTTTATTCACTTAATATTGGATCGAAACTGGACAACTTTTGTCTCAGCTCATTTCCTTCCTGTATAGGCAATGTGGAAGTCTTTTCGCGTGCTGAAATTTGTCAAGAATAGTGTTCGTGTTGCTTTTGGCACTCAAGCTGGTTGTGTTATGATTGTTTTTTTTTCCATGATGAGACCTCCCTTTTTAGAGATACATATAGGAAATGCATGTGGTACTTTTAATGAGGCAGTCTGCTCATAGTGTGCATACTTGACATAGGTTCTGTATATGTCATATAGGAAATGCATGTGGTACCTTATCCACAGAAGTACTAGTTTCTGTTGATTTTGTTGAATCTTTTATTTTTTCATCATAATTTATTTCTACTTCTGTATTTTCTACTAATCTTTTATCTTTTATAAGTTCTGTATATGTCTACGCAAAAGTGACTTTGACCTCTACAAAATGATTTCACGAGCTGTAGAAGATGTAATGACCTTATAGATCATTTTTGTGCTTATATATAAAAATTAGTGTTTTAGCCTTGCGTAAGTTGCTTTGGACCTATTTTGAACTATCTGTATTGTTGGAACTGAAATCCTAAGTTTTGTACAAGTGTTGAGTATTCGTGTATCCTTTTGACAGATGGCGAGGACCAGAGCTACTACTACTACAGGTCGATGGGAGGCCTCCCCTGATGTTGCTATTGAGACCCCAGCTAGGGGTAGGGGTCACCCGCGATGTTCTCAAAAGATAATATATATCTTAAAATTTAATTTAAAATTATTTATAATGATATTTATTTGTTTAATATAAATTCTTAATTTTAGATAATTAGCATTTTAATTAAAAATTTAATGTAATCTTTTGATTACACTTGTGCATCCAAACAATACTTAATTACACTATAACTAAGTAATTGACCTGCACTTTTTGCGGTTATAAATATTTTTTCACATGTATAAAATATACTTTTTTGTCCCATTTTATGTGTTACTCTTTAACTTGACATAGTATTTGATTAAAAAAAGAAAATTTTAAAATTTGTATTTAAATTCATTTTTTTAAACACTTCTTAAATTTTTGGATTGTTTGGGTGACACAGAAAAGTGTTTTTAAGCACTTTTATGAAGATGAAAAAGTTAAAAAAGAAATACTTAAAAGAAGTCAATGCAAACACTTCCTTAGATATTTGTGTTGCTGAGAATCATTTAATTAAGGATAAAAAGAAAATTTTAAAGGTAAATTGTTCTGAATTAGAGTAAAATTATAATATTAAAGGTAAAAAGAGTCTTTTTTGGAAGGGACCAAAAAAGAAAGTGTCACATAAAATGAGACAGAAGGAATAATATAATTTTACAAATAGCCAAGAAAGAAGAGATTAATAAATTTAGGTCCAAAGACAAAAAGAAACTTACATCTGAAATTTAAGATATGTATTGTGGGACCATAGAAGAGCTGATAAAATAGACGCTAAAACATCAATATCTCAATACTTCTGATAGTAATACATTTACAGAGAGAATGCAAAAGAAGAAAATAGAAAATTTTAATTCCTCGCTTGCCCAATGAGTTTTAAGTTTATTATAAACAAATTTCAGGGAAAATGCATCTTCTTTTTGATGTGTTAACTAAAATATGTTACATTTCCTAACAAAAATATTATAACACATTAAATTACTTGTACTATGTTATACTTACAAGCATTTATTAACATCTTCCTCGTCTTAGTACAAATTGAGTTTAGTTCAATAGCAATACATGGTTTTCTCCTTCAATATAAAGTTCACTTCTTTAATTTGTTTCTTATCACACTTTTATTAAATCTTTTATAGTCTCTCCTTCAATATAAAGCATTTCTATTATTAATTGGCTACTTGTATAGCTCGAAACCACAACCTTAGGGTTGGAGGGTAGGGTGCTTAACGTCCAAGTTGTAATATTAATTTCAATACTACTTTTTAAAGACAAATGGGGTTATGTAGGAAGACTGAATTATCGAAAAGAACAACATAATGGATGCTACATTTCCCGCATACAATGTTACTTTTAATGTGCAAGTTCATTAACTGCAAAAACAACTATATTATGAAACTAACTTTCCATAAGAGTGAATAAAATGTAAGTTAAAATGCAGAAGTATTTTGGGGATGGGGATCATCATCGCGTAAAACATACACACATGATAATAATAGGTACCAAGTCCTTCTAATAATACAGGAAAATTATGCTAACATCCATACGAATTCAGCAAGCGACATGAGTACCACCGGTTAGAAAACATTACTTATTATTCATGTACTTTAACCTTCTTTAATGGTAAAATTTTCTCCTCAACTCTAAATTAATTGATATTTTGATCAGACTCGAAAAATACTAAGAAATAAGGATCTAGTCACACTATAGTAACATTGTGACAAACAAATAGATCATTCTAATTACTAAGATGTGTAATTACAAGATTGGTAATTAATTACTACCCTTATAATTATACCAATTATCAAATGGCTTTCCAAACAACTTCTAAAAGTCATAAATATGAACAATTAAGTCTCTTGAAATTATCACCTAGAAGTTGTAAACAAGGGGCAAAAATGAAAAAAGACTTTCAACAACTCACTTATTTCTTGGACAATTAACTTTTTTTTTTTATAAAAAATTCAACAATTCACTTATTTTGAAATGGAGGAATTAAAAAGTTCATAAAGTCACACTTTTCTTAAGGATAATTTTTAAACATTGCTCTTTTTGTCTCATATTAATTTAATTTGTGAGACAATGCACACGTATTAATAAAAATATTTAAGGACATAATTTAAATCATATTTTTCACTATTACCCTTTGTGAAATTATAAATATGGTTTTGTAAATAGTTTAATTTATCTTTTAGAAAAATATACAACTTCAATAAGTAAAAGAGTAAATATGAAAAAAAAAATTAATATTTATTTTGAATTTTGAATAATTCAACTATTTTGAACAATGAAAAAAGCCTAAAAAATTAAGTTAATATGGGATAGAGGAGTACAAAATTCTTTCGTACAAGCTTTTAAACTCTTAGAGAGTGTTTGTATAAGTTTATTTTTAATTTTTTTTGACTTTTAAGTATTTTTGTTAATTTCTAGAGGTATTTGACAAAGATGCATAAAGCTTTTAAATACCTTATTTTAGGGTTAAAAAGTACAAACAAAAAAAAAATTAAAATCCAAAAATAAATAAATTTTGGCTTTTAACATATAAACCACTTAAAAAAGCTGATCGCAATGCCCCCTTAATCTCTTTATCACATGAATTAACACGGGGAGTAATTATAATGTTTGTTTTTATTAACCCATGTCCTCACTTCCATTGAGTCAGTATTTACGATCTATTGTTCGTGCGACTGAAAAACCTCTCAAAAATTTCATCCCAAAGCAAAGCAACACTAACAAAGATAAGCAGACTCTGTAATCTTCAAATGTTTCTTCAACTTCTTCTATTTTCTCCTAAAACATTTTGAAATGCGGGGATAAAGCATTTGCGTTTTTTAAGGGAAAAGGGCCAAAAATACCCCCCAACTTTGTTTTATTATTTGATCTTATCCTCGCGTTAAAAGTAAGTTGAAAATGCCCCTGCCCTTAATAAACTTTTCACCTATACCCCTTAATTGAATGAAGATCCTCAAATCCACTAAACTAATTTCATTAGCATTATCGGTTTAAAACGAATTTTCAGTTAGACCCAACCCACAACCCATTAAAATTTAGTCTTTAAATATTAAATGGATAGAGAAAAAATAATAAAATAAATTCTCTGGTTGTTGTTGTTGTTTGCTTCATTCGTCATTGAAACTTGGAGGATTCCCTAGTTGCAGGTCACCAGGAAACAGTATGGAAGAGGAGGACGAAGAGGCCTATTGAGTTTGAGTTTTGCCAAATTTCGATAAGGGTTATGGGGCGGTTTTGGGTTGGAAACTATTACTTCCTTGGTTCCATTTTTGTTTGGTTTTGAAAACTACCTACAAATTGCTATAGAAAAGATGGAAATAGGCAGTGGTAATATTGTTGTGATGATTCTGGGTTGAATTTTGTCATCTTCTTCTCCTATTTGTCCCAATTTTACACAGATCTGAGCCTCAATTTCAATTCCAGATTTGATGTAAATCTAATTCATTTTAGTAATTCGGAGTTAACCCTAGATGAAATTTAAAACAGAAATGGGTAATCTTAGGAATTTGGTTGGTCAAGTTTGGTGTTTTTCTTAGGGCGGGTCCTATTTGGGTTGTTGAGGGATTAGGTAATAAATAAAATGGGTCAAAATTATGTTATTTAGATTTTTCATCCAATTGAGGGGTATGGGTAAAAGGTTTATTAATGGTAGGGTCATTTTCAACTTACCTTTAGGGACGAAACTAATTTTGGAAGTGGAAAGTATGAAAAAAGTTAAATGCTTCTCTGACTCTTCTTGTATTGTCGAATTTTCCATTTCTGTTTCATGTTTTGTGGTTTCGGGTATAGAGGTGATTTGACTGAAATCCCTAAAAAATAGGTTATACTTTTCACAAAATGCCTAGGTTTTTTAGAGGTGGAGAAAACAAGGGATCTTATACATTTCATTTAACTTTATGCTTTCACTAGTGTTGGTAAATGTCTTGGATCTTTGAAGTTTTCAATTTTTATGATGCACTTTGATGTTGTGTTTGATGTAGACTTTTCATTTAGATGACAATTTTTGACAACTTTTCATTTAGATGACAATTTTTGACATCATGGAAGAAATGGGATGTAGTATGGATCAGCAAGGAAGGATTTTGATATTGATGATCTTTTTGAAGTCATCACAACCCAAGCCTAGGGCCTAGGTGTGACACGGCGAATGAGAACCTGAAAGGACCTCAAACAATCCTCTTAGTATACCATTTACAAATCCTTGATTGTGGAAGCATAACGAAACAACAAACAAGAAAGTAACAATAAAGCCTGAGGGAAATGGGACTTGGGACTACTTCCATCTCATCATCAACACATCATCACATAGAAGGGAATAGGGACTAAGGGAAATCTTTCATAATAATATAGACATAATAGGAGTCAAGCTCGATACATAATATCTATATCTAGCAACATATATAATATAAATGGAGTGAGGGCCAAGACATCTCTTAGGTTTACCCTTAAAGATAGGTATCCAAATATTAGACATGTCTTAGCAAAAGCATGAAAGTAAGATAGATATCGTCCCTCGGAGTTGAGGACTCACCTAAAGCTATCATCAAACGATCTGGCTAGCCACGTGGAGAGGGAGGATGAATAGGAACTCCGGACCCTACATAGTGAGATCATGTAGGCAAGAGTATGTGTTAGCACTTGGAATGTACCAAGTATGCGGGGTGCAACGCAACAAAGATGTAAGCCATAATATTCAAGATGCACAATCATAACTAATAGACATAAGCTCAATATGACATGTATAATCAATGCTTAAGTTAAAACATGCATATGGATAGTCAAACTTGCATAACATATCAAATATATGGGGGAGGATACCCTAACTGAAATATAAGACCAAGCGAGCTACTACTTGAAATCCTGATTTCACTCCACACCAAATAAGGAGTGGTCTACTTGCCAAGGTAAACCCAACTTGACCCCACATACTGGGTAACTTGTCCTAGTTGGATCCACTAGTAAAGACCATTTAGGAAAATAATATGTTCCTGTGGTGGCACATAGTTAAGAGATCACAACTTTATATAAGGACCTTTAGGATCGAGCTCCCACCTTAAGCCTCATTCAGTGCTAAGCCTAATTCCACGGAATATTTCAAATAATCATAAATTTAATCATAACATGAATGAATTGTAAAAATATAATAACTTGGCATGAGTAGATCATTCATATACTTGACCCCTACACGTGGCGTATACCTTGTACCAGAGGGTAAAAACAATTCATAAACTTGATCCCTTCTAGTAAGCATCACATTTCACATGAGGGTAGAGATTGTAATATGCTTGTCCCCTACTAGTGAGCTTGAGTTTGTACGTGAGGGTAAAATAGTTGTCTTGCTTACCCCCTTCATGTAGACATTATTGTCATGACCCAAGACTAGGGCCTAGACCTGACACGGCGAATGGGGAACCCAAAGGAACCCTAAACTTGCCTCTTAGCATATCCATCACATATCTTTGGTCACGGAAGCAAAAATAACAACATAAGAGATATAATTAAGGAAAAAAGGGACTAAGGGAAGTCTTTGATAATCATAAAATACTCAAGAGTCAAGCTCGTAGCATAAGCACATCAATTGTTCCAACAACAGCTCTAACATAGATTGGAGCTGGGGCCAAGACACTTCCCGGGCTCACCCTCATAATATCAAGTGTTCAACATAAAGAGATATCAAATAGTAAGAGTAGCATAACTAGTGTCCCCAGCCTTGAGGACTCACCAAAGCTTATCTTCTGAAATGCCAAGCTAGCCACGTGGAAGATGATCGAGAGGTGCTCCAGTTCCTACATGGTAACATTATATGGTCATAGAGTATGCGTTAGTACATTTGAATGTACTAAGTATGTGGGATGCAATGCAACAAGACATAAGCCAATATAGTCAAATTGCATAATCATAGGCATTAGATAAGTATAACCTCGATATGGCATGATCAATGCTTGAAGTAAAACATGCTTGTAAAGCATTCAACTTGTATAGTAAATAAGATATGTGCAGGAAGGGATCTTAACCGACATAAAGTGGACTACCGCTTGGAGTTTGAGGTATGACACCCCCTCGACAAGGCGACCGAGGGTCGCACCCCCTCGACAAGGTGATCGAGGTTGACACCCTCTCGGCTAGGTGACCGAGGCATATCACCCCCACGATAAGGTGAACAAAAATGACATCCCCTTGACAAGGTGAATGAGGCATGACACCCCCTTGACAAGGTGAACGAGGAATGACACCCCCTCGACAAAGTGACCAAGGCTTGATACCCTCTCAACAAGGTATGGTCTACTTACCAAGGTAAATCAAACATGATAACATGAGATAACTTGTGTAACTTGTAAAATCATAGATATCTTCATGAATTCAATGCATACATACAATCCCTAAAATATCATAAAGTCACATTGCTTATAAACCATGTAGTAGTTCATCAATAACTTGAGAATCCTTGTCGAGATATTTTATCAAACACTTGGTAGGAGTGCAATGCCAGTTCAAAATCATACAATTCAAGAGTGAAATAATATGAGAAAACTCAATGTAAATCAACCCACCAATACATAGTAAAAACCCTCTTGTAATATATTTTGAAATCCATAATCAAATCTCATAATAGATCATAGTTTCATAGCTTAAAACATGCATAGTCTCAACAGAAAAATCCAATTCATAGTATAAGCTTGAAATAGATAAACATGCATAATCAATAAAATTTCATAAACCCCACCATAATTTGTAATCAAAATCCATAATAAGAGATACCCATAGAAGATACAGCTTGAAAACTTGCAATTTTCATAAAAAAGAGAATTGGGCTCCATGGGTGAAAGGACCTAATGGATGAAACCCACATACCTCAAACTTGGGTTTCCTTGAGTTGAGCATGAAGAAAACTTGGGGCTTGAAGAGAATCCTTGCATTCCAAAGTTAGGCTTAAAATCCTTGGAATTTGAATGAGATATTTGGTTAAGTCTTGAAGAGGGTTTTAAGAGGGTCTTGAGTGATATAGAGTTGAAAAATGGCTAAGTATAGGTATTTTCACGCATAAGTGGGCATGAGGCTATGACCCCAATGCCCTTGGGCCGAAATGAAAAACCAAGAAAAATAATACACTAGTCCGCGCCCAAGCCCAATTTTTATTGCTCCGCGCCCTTAGCGCATTACGTGCAAGATGTGGAGAGACACCGGATAAGGAAATTTTATGAAAAATATTTTTTACTACGGGTCCTCTAATATCGGGGTTATACCCATCTCCCACTCAATTTTCCCTTTGATCGAGGTAAGCATCACATTTCACATGAGGCCCACTCAATTTTCCCTTTGATCGAGAATACGAAGTCAAATTTTTGATATCACACACATATTTTGAGACATGAAAATTACGATTATGGATATTTTCGAAGCACATTTTTGGTGCCTTTTAATATATCCCCCTTGGGAACATTCATCCCTGAATGTCAAAGAAACATACATAAGAGAAGTAATCATGAAGATTTCAGCCCGATATGTATGCAGCAAATGCATTTAAACATCATATTCAAAAAGTCTCAACATGAGTGTCAAAAATCACCATAAACTTGTTACCATGAATATGAATGCATGCAAAATGACATAAGGGCTAAAACTTAAGAATTGGAAACATATAAAGGACTTAGTTTGATATATTATGCTTGAATAGAATGAAAGAGGTACGGATATCGCCTCTTCATGTCCTTTTCAGCTTCCCAAGTGACGCTTTCGACCTGCCAATTCCTCCGAAGATTCTTGACGGGTGCTACATCTTTGTTCCTCAACCTTTCCACATATCCATCCAATATCTCCACCAGGGCCTCCTCATAGGTTAACTCATTCTCCACAACACCCACAACCTCAAAGAGTTCCATAACATTTGGGTCACCCACACACTTCTTCTGCACCCACACATGAAAGACTGGATGAACCATGTTCATATACATAGATAACTCCATCTCATAGGCAACCTTACTAACCCCCCTAAAAATTCTACGAGGACCCACAAACCTTGGGTTCAATTTACCTTTCTTGCTAAACCGGACCACACCCTTCATGGGTGAGACTCTCAAGTAAACCAATCATCAACATCAAGCACACATAGCCTACCTTGGTACCTAAGGACCCAATCTCCCCCTTGGGAGAAAACCTCCACTTTACCAACCTTCACCAAAGCCTTTAATTGTAGCAATACGGGGTCAAGGTCTTGTTTCGACTTGATTTCCTCAATCAAAGAAGATCTGACACCATTCTTAACCAGTATACCACCATCAATTAATTCACAAGCTCTTCTTCACTCCAAAAATAAATCAATACATCATCACTAGAAACCACCACAGACATATTAATGTAGGGTCAAAGACCCTATTCATGAGATCCATAAACATAGCCCATGCATTAGTCAAGCAAAAGACATTACCATAAAATTAAGAATATCAGGAAGGACATCAAGAACTCATTGACCACCAGAACCGACTCAATAGGAAATGACTTTAGACTCACTATCTCTAACCTTTACGAGATGGTAAATGCAACCCTTAAAGATCAATTTGGGCCTTAAGACAAGAAATGAATCTACCCTTAACTACCACATCACAACTTTCCTACTCAAGGACGGGTTCATTAGGAAATTGGAATTTAACCTGACGGGTTCTACAATCAATAGAAGTATAGTATGCATGCAACCAATCCATCCCAAGAATGACATCAAAATCCACCATATCTAATTAAAGAAAATCACAAGGCAAGATTTTATGCAAAATAAACACAAGACAATTTCTATATACTCTTCTACCAACAATGGACTCACCAACCGGGGTAGACACTTCATAAGGTTCATACAAAAATTCGGGACATGAAGCTTTTTGGCAACAAAAGGAGTAAAAATAGAAAGAGTGGCACCCAGATCTGTCAATAAATACATATTAAAATCATAACCTTTATCATACCTATAATAACATTGGGCAACTCATCCCCTTCTTGCATTCCTTGAAGGGCATAGAACTGATTATGTCATGGAACACCCCCTTGTTGGCCACTTTGAGCCCCTTGATCAACATGACCACCTTTCTGTTGAGGTCGATCACCTTTTCCCCTTTTTTGAGCATAAGGACAATCAACTAGCTTGTGAGTCACTTCATCACAACCATAACAAGCATTGGTTTACCTCAATCATGGACAACCATGGTTCCTCCCACACCTTTGACACTTGGGGTTAGTCCTCCCTCCATAGATATCTTTGACACCTTGGGTTAGACACCCCATCAATAGCCAATCTCTTGTTTGGAGAATTGGAGGACTCTTGACCTTGGAAGTGACCATAAAATCGAGCTCTCTTGGACTCCTTACATCCCCTCTTCCTAAGCTTCTCCCCCTCAAGTTGTTCGGCATATGACATGAGCCAGGACAAGTTTATATCACTTACAAGCATTGTGGTACGACACTCTTCATTTACAAAGTTGGACACACCTGACACAAACTTGTTCATCGTTGATCTAGGTTCAGCAACCAATTGAGGTGCATACTTAGAGAGCTTGTTAAACTTGAGGGCGTACTCCCTCACACTTATGGAACCTTGCTTAAGATTTATGAACTCCATTATTTTAGCCCCTCTCAGCTCAATAGGGAAGAACCATTTGAGAAAGGCATCTTTGAACTCCTCCCAAGGAATAACATCATGATTTCCCTCTCCACCTTTTATTGCACAAACCAAATTTGTGCCACACCTCTTAGTTGGTAGACCACTAGATTCGCCTTCTTCTCCGAATTTACACCCATGATGGATAACATCTCATACACCTCATCTATGAATTCTTGGGGATCTTCCTCCGCCTTGGACCCATGAAGCTCTGGAGGGTTCATCCTAATAAAGTCTATCACCCTAGAAGCTGTAGTGTGAGCATGAGGAGCTTGGGCCCCTTGATAGATTTGGTTGATCATAGCATGGGCTAATGTTGTGATGGTATGCTGTAACTCAACTTAAGAAGCCTCTTCTCCTTAACAGGATTAGGGAGCGGGATAAGCCGGTTGCCCCATGGGTGCACGACCGCTCCTTGGTCTTCCTCTTTGTAGCAGCATGATCTAAAAGAGCAAAGAGCATTCATTAATAGGGGGAAGCCTTATCTTACATCTAAAGCATGATATAGGCCATGAAGAAGGGAAACATTTCTTGAAACGCCTCATAGCCTCCCATTCATAGTTATAGCACGCTTTACCAACATGAAGAAGACTCTAATCAACGCGATATGTTAGACTCCAAGGACCACTAACAACCTAGTCATTTGATACCAAGTTTTTCACGACCCAAGCCTAGGGCCTAGACGTGATACAGCGAATGGGGAACCCGAAGGAACCCTAAACAAGCCTCTTATTATATCAATCACAGATCCTTTATCACGAAATCAAAAATAACAACACAAAAGATATAATTAAGGGAAAAGGGATTAAGGAAAGACTTTGATAATCATAAAATACTCAAGAGTCAAGCTCATACCATAAGTATATCAATTGTTCAAACAACGACTCTAACATAGATTGGAATGGGGGCCAAGACACTTTTCGGTCTCACCACATCACAACTTTCCTACTCAAGGACGGGTTCACAATATCAAAACGCTACAATTTCACCATCCTAGGTCCCCATTTCGACCACCAAACCAAATGTAGTCGGTCTCACCGTCATAGTATCAAGTGTTCAACATAAAGAGATATCAATTAGTAAGAGTAGCATAGCTAGTGTCCCCGGACTTGAGGACTCACCCAAAACTTATCTTTCGAAATGCCATAACTAGCCACGTGGAGGATGATCAAGAGGTGCTCTGGTTCCTACATGATACCATCATGTAGGCATAGAGTATGCGTTAGTACTTTTGAATATACTAAGTATGTGGAATACAATGCAATAAGACATAAGCCAATAAAGTCAAAATACATAATCGTAGGCAATAGATAAGTATAAATTAAATATGGCATCCATGATCAATGCTTGAAGTAAAACATGCTTGTAAATTATTCAACTTATACAGTATGTAAGGCATGTGCAGGAAAGGACCTTAACTGACATAGATCGGATAAACTAACGCTTGGAATTTGAGGCATGACACCCCCTCGAAAAGGTGACAGAGGCATGGAATCAAAAAGGTAACTAACGCTTGACACCTCCCTCGACAAGGTGACCAAGGCATGGCACCCCCTAAACAAGGTGAACAAGGCCCCCTTGATAAGGTGAACGAGGAATGAAACCCCCTCGACAAGGTGAATAAGGCATGACACCCCCTCGACAAGGTGGCCGAGGCTTGACACCCCCTCTACAAGGTGTGGTCTACTTACAAAGGTAATGATAACATGCTAACATGAGATAACTTGTGTAACTTGTAAAATCATAGAAATCTTCATGAATTCAATGCGTACATACAATCTCTTAATCATCATAAAGTCACATTACTTATAAACCATGTAGTAGTTCATCAATAAATTGAGAATCCTTGTCAAGATATTTTATTAAATACTTGGTTAGTTTGCAATGCTAGTTCAAAATCATACAATTGAAGAGTGAAATAATATGAGAAAACTCAATGTAAATCAACCCATCAATACATAGTAAAAACCCTCATGTAAGATACCTTGAAATCCATCATCAAATCTCATAAAAAATCATAATTTCATAGCTCAAAACATGCATAGTCTCAATAGATAAAACCAATTCATAGTATAAGCTTGAAATAGATAAACATGTATAATCAATCAACATTTCATAAAAACCCAGCATAATTTATAATAAAAATACATAATAAGAGATATTCATAGAAGATAGAACTTGAAAACATATAATTTTCCTAAAAAGGAGAATTGGGCTCGATCAGGGAAAGGACCCAATGGATGAAACCCACATACCTCAAACTTGGGTTTCCTTGAGTTGAGCTTGAAGAGAAGTTGGGCCTTGAAGAGAATCCTTGAGTTCTAAAGTTAGGCTTGAAATCCTTGGAATTTGAATGAGATATTTGGATAAGTCTCAGGGAGTGTTTTGAGTGATATAGAGTTGAAAATGGCTATGTATAGGTGTTTTCACGCATAAGTGGGCATGAGGCTATGACACTAATGCCTTTGGGATGAAATGAAAAACCAAGGGAAATAATAAACTGGTCCGCGTCAGGTCCGCCATGCGGACCCAATGCACAGGCCCAGTTTGTACTGCTCCACGCCCCTGGTGTGTCGCGTGCAGGGCGCGGACAGACACTGGATAAGAAAATATTTTGAAAATTAATTTTTGCCAGGTCCTCTAAAATTGGGGTTATACCCATTTCCCACTCAATTTTTCCCCTAATCGAGAGTATGAAGTCAAATTTTTTATATCACACATGGATTTTGAGATATATAAAAATTATAATTATGGGTATTTTCGACCCACCCAGAAAAGAATATGAAGTTAGATTTGGAAAAACATGCACGAATTTTGAGATATCCAATAAATTCACTATAGGGCATTTTTGAAGCACATGAGAGGTGTTAAAGTATCTCCCTCTTGGGAACATTCGTCCCCGAATATAAAAGAGACATACGTAAGAGGAATGATTATGAAACTTCCAGCCTGGCATGATTGTAATAAAATGCAGTTAAACATTATTCTTAAAAGTTTTTTAACAAATACATTAAAATCACCGAAGCTTGGTACCATGAACATGTATGCATGCAAAAATGACATGAGGGTTGAAACTTAAGACTTGTAATCATATATACGACTTAGTTTATTACCTTTGGCTTGAATAGAGTGAAAGAGATAGATATCCCTTCTTCATGTTCGCTTCGGCTTCCCAAGTGGCGCTTTCGACTTGTTGATTCCTCCAAAGGACTTTGATGAATGCCACATCTTTGTTTCTCAACTTCTTCACTTGCCTATCTAATATTTCCACTAGGACCTCCTCATAGGTTAAGTTATCCTCAACATCACCCACAACTTCTAAGGGTACAATAGTACTTGGGTCACCAACACACTTCCTCAACATAGACACATGGAAGACCGGATGCTTAAATATGGCATCCATGATCAACAATAGTACTTGGGTCACCAACACACTTCCTCAACATAGACACATGGAAGACCGGATGCTCATATATGTAGGCAACTCCAATTCATAAGCAACCTTACTAATTCTCCTCAAAATTCAATAGGGTCCCCAAAACCTTGGGATCAATTTCCCTTTCTTTCTAAACCGGCCCACACCCTTGATAGATGAGACCTTTAAATAAACCTATTCATCAATATTAAACTCAAGGTCTCTCCTCCATACATCGGAGTAGCACTCTTGCCTACTTTGAGCCATCGTTAATCTCTCTCTTATCAACCTCACCTTCTCTAAAGCTACCATATAACAAAGCCATTTCCCCTACATTGAACCACCCAATCAAGGATCTACAATGCCTACCATATAAAGCTTAAAACGGAGCCATGCCAATACTAGAGTGGTAGCTATTGTTGTATGCAAACTCAATGAGCAGAAGATGTTCATCCCAACTACCCTTGAACTCTAAAACACATTCCCTAAGCATATCCTCAAGAGTTTGAATATCCTTTCGGCTTGACCATCCGTTTGAGGATAAAAAGTCGTGCTAAGCTTGATTTTTGCACCAAGAACCTTTTGGGAGGATCTTCAAAAGTGAGAAGTGAATTGAGCACCTCGATCCAAAATGATAGACAATTGAACTCCATGCAACTTAGTCAACTCATGAATATATAGCTTGGCATAATCCTCGGTACCATAAGTTGTTTTCATCGGTAAAAAGTGAGCCGACTTTGTCATCCTATCAATAATAACCCAAATAGAATCAAAGTGTTTTGTATTCTTTGGCAAACCAATCACAAAATCCATGTTGATCTCTTCCCACTTCCAAGTGGGAATTTCTATGTCTTGGGTTAAGCAACCTGGCCTTTGATGTTCGAGTTTGACTTGTTGGAAATTGTGATAACTGGCTGCAAACATGGCAATATCCCTTTTCATACCACCCCATCAATACACCTCCCTTAAGTCTCTATACATTTCTATGGAACCGGAGTGAATAGAGTAGGACGAATTATGTGCCTTTTTCAAAATCAAATCCCTCAACCCGTCGACGTTAGGCACACATAACCTATCTTTTTTCCTAAAAAGATACCATCTCCCCCTTGAGAGAAAACCTCTACTTTACCATCAAATTCACTGAAGCTTTCAATTCTAGGAAGGCAAAGTCAAGGTCTTGTTTGGACTTGACCTCTTCAATCAAAGAAGATCTGAAACCACCAATAACCACCACACCATCGTTTTCAACTTCATTCAACCTAACTCCCAGCCTAGCTAACCGATGAACTTTCCTATCCACTTCCTTATTGCCACCATCAATGTGAGTAAGGATTTCCATGGATACTCCACTTAGAGCATCAGTTATAACATTAGCTTTGCCGGGGTAATAGTGCATACTCATGTCATAATCCTTAAGGAGTTCTAACCACCTTCTTTGTCTCAAATTAAGATCCCTTTATGTGAACACATATTGGAGACTCTTATGGTTGGTAAATATATCTACATAAACCCCATACAAATAATGATGCCATATTATCAAAGCAAACACCACGACTGCTAATTTAAGATTATGGCTAGGATAATTACATTTGTGCACCTTGAGTTGCCGAGAAGCATATGCTATGACCTTGCCACTTTGCATCAATACACACCCCAATCCACTCCTTGAAGCATCACAATAAACAACAAACCCTTCTAGCCCTTCTGGTAAAGCCAAAATAGGAGCGGAGATAAGCTTGTCTTTCAAAGTTTGAAAAATTTTTTCACATTCATCGGCCCAAACAAATTTTGTCTTCTTTTGGGTCAACTTTGTCATAGGGGAAGCAATAGAAGAGAAACCTTTCTTTCACATACATTGGTCCAAAAAATTTTTGCCTTCTTTTGTTTCAATTTTTTCAAAGGGGAAGAAATTTAAGAGAAACCATTCACAAACCTCCAGTAGTACCCCACCAAGCCCAAGAAACTCCTAATACCTGTTGGAGTCAAGGGCCTAGGCCAATTCTTTAGCACTTTCATCTTCTCAAGGTCCACTTTGATTCCATCACCCGACACGACATGCCTAGCAATGCAGCCTCTTTTAACCAAAATTCAAATTTATCAAATTTAGCAAACAACCTCTCATCCTTCAAAGTTTGCAACACCATCCTTAAATGATTCATATGTTCTTCTTCACTTCGGGAGTATATCAATATGTCATCTATGAAGACTACCACAAACATGTTAAGATAGGGTTTAAAGACCCTATTTATGAGATCAATAAATATTGCCGGTGTATTAGTTTAACCAAATGAAATCAACACAAATTCAAAGTGCCCATACCTATTTCAAAAAGTTATTTTGAGAATGTCACATTCCCTCACTCTCACTTGGTAGTATCCGGACTGAAGATCAATCTTGGAAAAATGACTAGCCCCTTGTAGTTGAACAAATAGGTCATCCATCCTTGGTAGAGGATACTTGGTCTTTATAGTGACCCTATTGAGTTGCCGGCAGTCGATGCACATTCTAAGTGAGCCATCTTTCTTTCTTACAAACAACATTGGTGCACCCAAAGGTGACTTGCTAGGCCATATGAAACCCTTCTTCAATAAATCCCTCAATTGGTCCTTTAACTCCTTTAACTCTACCAGGGCCATATGGTAAGGGGGAATGGAAATGGTTGTGTATTAGGGAGGAGGTCTATACCAAAATCTATTTCCCTTTCAGGAGGAACACCGGGAGGCTCATCAGGAAAGATATCAAGAAACTCATTGACCACCAGAATTGACTCAATAGGAGGGACTTTAGACTCAACATCCTTAACCTACATAAGATGGTAAATGCAACACTTAGAAATGAATTTTCGAGCCTTAAGACAAGAGATAAACCTACCCTTAACAACCAAATTACGATCTTTCACTCAAAGATGGGCATGAATTTGGAACCTAATATTATGAGTTCTGCAATCAATGGAGAGATGATATGCGAGTAATCAATCCATCCCTAGAATAATTTCACAATGTACTATGTCAAGTTCAACAAAATCACAAGGCAAGAATTTACGCAATATAGATAAAAGATAACCCCTATAGACTATTCTAGAAATAACAGATTCACCAATGGGGGTAGATACCTCATAGGGTTCACACAAGAATTCAGGATACACATGAAGTTTATTGGCAACAAAAGGAGAAATGAAAGAAAGAGTTGTACCCAGATCTAATAAAGCATATACATCATAATAAAAATCCCTTAACATATCGGTAATAACATTGGGCACCTCATCTACTACTTGTCTTTCTTGGAGAGCATAAAACTAATTTTGTCATGAAGCACCCCCTTGTTGGTCTCCCATTGCATTTTGACCCACATGAGCATCTTGGCCTTGAGGACGACCATCCTTACCCAAGTTTTGAGCATAGGTCCAATCAACAATTTGGTGGCCTACTTTTCCACACCCATAACAAGTATTTGAATCCCTCAAGCATAAGCCACCATGATTTCTTCCACAATTTTGGCACCTTGGGAGAGTTATCCCACCATTGCCACCTTGAAACTTTTGGTTAGGTACACAATCATTAGCAAACCTTTTGTTTGGAGCATTATAGGACCTTTGACCTTGGAATTTGTGACCTTGTTGTAAATGGCTAACCTTAGCACTTTGAAAGCCACTATCATACTGAACCCTCTTAGACTACCCACTCCTTCTCTTCCTAAGCTTCTCCCTTTCAAGTGGCTTGGCATACGTCATAAGCCAAGAAAAGTCCATATCATCCACAAGTAAAGAGTTGTGACATTTTTCATTCACCAAGTCAGAAACCCCCGACACAAAGTTGTTCATTCTTTCTCTAAAATTGGCAACCAAGTGAGAAGTATATATTGAGCACTTGTTGAACTTAAAAGAATACTCCCTCACACTCATGGAGCCTAGTTTAAGATTCATGAACTCCATCATCTTTTCCTCTCTCAATTCAATTGGGAAGAATTGATTGAGAAAGGCGGCCTTAAATTCCTCCCATGGGATGGGATCGTTGTTCCCCCTCTCTAGCTTCCATTGAGTGAACCAAATTTGTGCAACACCCTTAGTAGGCCACTAGTTTTGCCTCATCCTCTGAACTCACTCTCATAATTGCAAGAACCTTATATATATCATCAATGAACTCTTGGGGATCCTCTTCTATTTTGGAACCATTAAACTTTGAAGGGTCATCCTTGAAATGTCCCTCACTCTTGAGGCTGGAGTGGGAGCATGAGAAGCTTGGGCCCCTTGGTTCAATTGGTTAGTCATGGCATGTGCCAATATAGTAATGGCATTTTGGAATTCAATATGTTTAACCCCTCATTCTTGGGGAGCTGGATGAGATAGCAAGCCACAAGGCAAGACCTAGTGTAATATGAACATAGAACAATACCTATGAACTTTCTAGCAACAATATACCTAACCAAGAGGTAAACACTAGGTCTTCCTCTTGGTAGTGGCATGATTTAAAAAAGCAAAAGAGCGCATGTTAGGGAAGGAAACCTTATTTTTTCTAAACCTAAAGTACAACATAGATCATGAAGAAGTGAACCATTTCCTAAAATGCCTCATAGCCCCCTATTCATAGTTGTGATGCACTTTACAAACATGACTCTACTTGATGCAGTGTGTTGGATTTTCGAGGATAATTAACAACCTAGTGCTCTGATACCAAGTTTATCACTATCCAAGCCTAGGGCTTAGGTGTGAGTGAATGGGAACCTAAAGGGACCCCAAACAAGCCTCTTAGCATATCATTTACACATGCTTAGTGTAGAAGCATAACGAAACAACTAACAATAAATCTTAAGGGAAGCGGGACTTGGGACTTCCATCTCACCATCAACACACGTCATCAAATAGAAAGGAATAGGGACTAAGGAAAATCTTTCATAATAATATAGACATAGTAAGAGTTAAGCTCGATATATAATATCCATATCCAACAACACCTCAAATATGAATAGAGCGGGGGCTAAGACATATCCTGGCTCACCCTCAAATATAAGTATCCAAAACATAGACAAGTCTTTGTGAAAATATTAAATTAAGATAGATATTGACCCCAGAGTTGAGGATTCACCCAAAGCTATCTTCAAATGATCCTGCTAGCCATGTGGATATGGAGAATGAATAGGAGCTCCGATCCCTACATGGTGAGATCATGTAGGCAAGAGTATGCATTAGTACTTGGAATATTCTAAGCATGCGGGGTGCAATGCAACAAAGATGTAAGCCATAATATTCAATATGCATAATCATAATCAATAGACATAAACTCTATATGACATGTATAATTAATGTTTAAGTCAAAACATACATATGGATAGTCAAACTTGCATAACATAATGTACATATATGGGAGGAGAGTTGAACCAATATATAAGACCAAGCGAGCTATTACTTGAAATCTCGATGTTCACTCCACATTGGATAAGGAGTGGTCTACTTGCCAAGGTAAACAAAACTTGACCCCACATAGTGGGTAACTTGTCCTAGTTAGATCCACTAGTAAAGACCATTTAGGGAAATAATATATTCCTATAGTGGCACATAGTTAAAAGACCAAGACTTTATATAAGGACCCCTTAGATCGAACCCTCATCTTAAGCTTCATTTGGTGCTAAGTCTAATCCCACAAAATACTTGGAATAATCATAAATTTAATCATAACATGAATGATTTATAAACACATGATTACTTGGCATGAGTAGCTCATTCATATACTTGACCTCTATATGTGGCGTATACCTTGACTTGAGGGTAAAAATAATGCATAGACTTGACCCCTTCTAGTAGGCATCACATTTCACATGAGGGTAGAGATTGTAACATGCTTGTCCCATACAAGTGAGCTTGAGTTTCTACATGAGGGTAAAATAGTTGTCATGCTTGGCCCCATTCATGTAAATGTTGTTCACTCACAAGAGGGTAGAATATAGTATAAGGGCTCAACATCTTGCTTACAAATAATAAGAACTTTTCATGAGTTTAATACATGCTTAGGAGCCCATAATTTACTATAAAAATACTTGTCTTGCATAACATAAAATAGCCTTTCATCAACATAAGAATCCTTGTCATGTCAATTTAGTTAAACGTGGTGGGTACATGTACATATGCTTAAAACCATGCAACTAAGAGTGTAAGATAAGAAGGAGAACAATCAAGTTATTTAAAAGTCATTCAAATCAACCCACCAACATTGTAGTAAAACCCTCATTTTGGGTGTCATGAAATCCATCTTAAAAGTTCACAATCCTTCATAGTTTTCATAGATCATATCATGCACAGCTTCAGTAGATATAAATCAACTCATGGATTAAGCTTTCAATAGATATTCATACATAATCAATGAATATTCGATAAAATCCAACATAATTCATATTTATAATGCATACTAAAAAGTACCCATGAAGAATCTAACCTTGGAGTCATGAAAGTTTATAAAAAGAGAGTTAGACTCTATGGGTGAAAGGACCCATGGATGAAGTCCGACATACCTAAATCTTGAAGTTTTTTGAAGAAAGATTTGGGGAATACTTGAGGCTTGAATTGGGTTCTCAAAATCCAAAGCAAGTTCTTGAGGTTCTTGAATCTTAATGGGGTAGTTGATGATGTTTTTGAGAGGATTTGAGAGGTTTTTGAGAGCTTTAGAATTGAAAATGGCTAAGGAATGACGGTTTCCCATCTAAATGGGTATTAGGTTATTACCCAAATGCCCTTGCGCGAAACTGGGAAATTAAGGGAATTGATGCACTGGTCCACACCTGGGGCGTGATGCGGATCGGTCATATACGCACATTGTTTTGGCTCCCATAGCAAAAAATTATTTTTCTCTATTCCCTTGAAAAAGAATATGAAGTCAGATTTGTGAAAACATGCATAAATTTTGAGATATCGAAGAATACACTATAGGATATTTTTGAAGCACATGGGAGGTCTTCAAGAAGTAGATAAAGATTTTTTGGAGGGTGATATGGTTTTGATTAAAGAGTTGGGTGAAGGTTTCTTGAACAACTTTTGTAAAAAGGCATCAACTGATTTCTCTTAGAAGTATGGATTAATTAGTAATCAAATTAATTCTTATCATGACTTCATTAACCATGGAATCCAAAGGGTATTTGGCTCGTTTAGGGAGTCGATGTTGGGTCAACTTATTTTTAGAGTGAAAAATATTCACACAGCGGAAGCACAATTCAGAGGATCACACTCACATATTATTCTAATAATGTAAATAAAAATGAAATCTAGAAAGCATACCTTTTGAAGCTACTTGACAACTCATTCTCCGCGAAGGAATCTAGGACCACGACATTCTACTGCTATCTGGTTTACGCACTCAATTTTTAACTTGTGTGGATAAGTTTTCTTCTCAAGAACTGTATCAAACTCTCTAGTCTTCTCCCCTATTTATCTTTTAGATATTCAGGCCTAAGGAAGAAGGTGATGGGCCAAAACATTTTTGGCTATTTACAACCAATAATGACTATTGAAAATCAATAGTCATAAATCCCACAATATGTCCAAAACGTTTTTGTCCATTAAGAGTTAACATTTTGTTTTAATTCCATTTTAAACAAATAATATTTTTATCATTAAAATGAAATATATGGAAGGTCGGTTTTTTAAACTCCTTCTAGAATATTCTTTATATTCTTGAGAATTGATCAATAAACCAGATAGAGTAGGAACCGTGGACTTATTCATAGAGGCTTCCTATTATGATAATAATTGGTAATTGAAGGAATTATCATGTCATAATAAATTAAAAACTATTCCACTAAAAGTTTGTAATTGAACTCCTCGATTTAATTTCAAAATCCATCATCGCATCTTAATTTAATTCCTCGTGTTAGAATTATAGACACAAATCAATAAATCAAATTTTCTAAAAATAATTTAATTTATTGAATAAATCAATCCTTTATTACTTTGCTTAACTTATTTCACATGACGGATATTAAAATCCACTTGCAGGGTTTTCATGTAAAAACTTATAAGTAATTATAAAGGGATATCTCCAACTTGGGACCGAGACACAATTTTATCAACTAGTTTTTATTTTACTAATTTAATTTATCATTTTCCAATCTCTAGGATTTTATCGACTCATTGAAAAATTCTCACCTTTAAATAGATTAAAATAATAAATCAAATCACATGGATCATAACAATTATATCAAGATTAAGAGTACAAGTACATTTAATGAACTAGAGAACTTGTTTATAAAAATTCATAACATAAATAAATTTCTCTATTTGGTCCGTTCAATACATACAAAATCTACTAGCATAAGAAGTTGGAGTTTAACCACTCCCATAATAAAGATCAAATTATATTTAATCTTTTGCTATGATCAATCAAGATGTTAGTCCTACTTCATCTTTGATTGTAAACATTAATTTATTACTTATATGAATGCAAAATTTTTGAAACGCCCCAAAAATGCCCCAAAAGTGTGCCTCGAAAATGCCTATAATCATAATTTTCAAATATCTCAAAATTCGTGCCTGATATCGAATATGTGACTTTATATTCTTGATCAAGAGGAAAAATTGAGTGGGAGATATGTATAAGCCGAAGTTTAGAAGACCCGTAGTGAAAAATAATTTTCGCTAATTTTTCAGAAACAATGGCGATTCGTGCCCTGGCCGCGACGTACCAGCGTCACAAATCAGTGTTGTTTGCCCTTCATGATGGGTCTGCATGGTTCTAGTGACATGGACTAGTGCAATTTTTACCCTATGTTTCTATTTTGGTCCAAGGGCATTGGGGTCATCGCCCCATGCTCACTTATGCATGAAAACACCTATACTTAGCTATTTTTCAATTCTATATCACTCAAGACTCTCTCAAAACCCTCTCCAAGATTTTACCAAATATTTCATCCAAATTCAAGTGTCTCAAGCTTAATTTTGAATCTCAAGAACCTCATTCAAGCTTCAAGCCTCCTTCAAGTCTACGTTAAGAAAACCCAAGTTTAAGGTATGTGGGTTTCAGCCATTGGGTCCTCTCACCTATGGAGTCCAACCTTTTTATTTTATGAAAATTGCATGATTTCAAGTTGTATTTCTTATGGGTATCTATTATTATGAAATAGGAACATAAAATATTGTCAAATATTATTGATTATGCATAAATATCTATTTTGAGCTTATACTATGAAGTGATCTTTGTCTATTGAGACTATACATGATTCAAACTATGATATCTATGAACCATTGTGAAGTTTTGATATAATTTACAAGTTATCCATGATGGGATTTTACAATAATGTTGGTGGGTTGATTTACATGACGTTAAGATATGTTGATTTCACTATTTCGTGATCTATACTCTTGCATTTTACATGAATTGAATATATACTCATATGTGCCCATCAAGTATTTGATGAAATATCAAGTTAAGAATTATCAAGATTTTCCATGACCTCTTGTATTATTTTTACAAGTCTCAATTGTTGATGAGTTATTGAGTTCTTATGCTAAGGTTTATGCTCTTAAATTATGAAGACTATTAGAAGGGGTTATGAACTGTGTTATATGGCTTAGCTTTTAGTACAAGGACAATGTCTGTATGAAGGGGTTATGAACTATGTTGTATACCTTACCCTCATGTATGATTCGATGTTATGCAATATCTTATACTCATATGAAGGGGTTATGGACTTTGTGGTACGCCTCACCTTCATATGCAATTCAATGTAATGTATTATCTTATGCTTACATGTAGGGGTTATGACCCATGCTACCTTTCTACCCTCATGTACTATTCATTATCTCATACTTACATATTGGGGTTATGACTTATGCTACTTCTCTACCCTCATGTGCTACCCATTACATATTAGAATGGGTTGTGACCTATGATATATCCCTCACCCTCTAGTACAAGGTAGTCAGATGATCTATTCATGTTAGTTTATAGTGTTAAACAAGATATGCAAGTGCAATTATCCTTAAGCATGTTTCATCCTACCCATTGATTACACATGTCATATTGAGCTTATGTTCATTGAATATGATTAAGCATCTTGTTATTATGGCTTACGATTCTTGTTACATTGCATCCCGCATTCTTAGTACATTCAAACGTACTAATACATACTTTATGCCTATATGATATCACCATGTATGGACCATAGCTCTATTTGATCATCCTTCTCCTCCATGTGGCTAGTTAGGTTATTATGAGGAAAGTTAGTTGGTGAGTTATCAATTTTGAGGGTGATATCTATTCTCATTCATGCTTTATAGAGATTTACTCTTATATTGAATACATATTAAATAAGGGTGAGCGTGGGAAGTGTCTTGGCCCCCGTTGTATTTTATGTAGAGGTATCATATGATATTATGTCATGGTTTGTATATAATTTTGGACCTTGACTCTTCTTTCGCTATTATTATTATGAATGGTTTACCTTAGTCCCTCTTTTCTTTATTTATATCTCTTGTTATTATTTATGTTGATTCTGCGACCTAGGATGTGTGAGTGATATGCTAAGAGGCTTGTTTGGGGTCCCCTTAGGTCCCTATTCATTATGTCACATCTAGGCCCTAGGTTTGGGACGTGACAAACTTGGTATTAGAACACTAGGTTGTTAATAGTCCTCAGAATCCAACACACCATGTAGATTTTAGTCTTATTCATGGTTGTGAAGCGCGCCACAACTATGAATGGGAGGCTATGAGGCATTTTAGAAAATGTTTCACTTCTTCATAGTCTATATCATGCTTTAGGTGTAATTATAAAGCTTTCTCCTAACGAATGTTCTTTGCTCTTCCAGGTCATGCCACTACAAAGAGGAAGACTAAGGAGGGCTTGTGCACCCACGGGACAACCGACCTACCTAGCTCCTCAAGATCCTCAAGATGGAGGGGCTACTGAAATTGAGTTCCAAAATGCCATTGCTATGTTGGCCCATGCAATAACCAACTAATTGAATTAGGGGGCCCAAGCTCCTCATGCTCATACTTCAGCCTCAAGAGTGAGGGACTTCACTAGGACATAGTTCCATGGGTCCTAGGCGGAGAAAGACCCCCAAGAGTTCATAGATGCGGTGTATAAGGTGTTAGCCATTATGGGGGTGAATTCGGAGGAAAAAGTGGAACTAGCATCCTATCAACTTAAAGGTATCGCATAAATTTGGTTTGTGCAATGGAAGGAGGAGAGGGGAAATCATGATGCTATTCCTTGGGAGGAGCTCAAAGCCACCATCGTCAACTAATTCTTCCTTATAAAGTTGAGAGAGGATAAAATGATAGAATTTATGAACCTTAAGAAAGGTTCCTTGAGTGTGAGGGAGTATGCCCTCAAATTCAACAAGCTTTCCAAGTATGCTCCATATTTGGTGGATGAACAAGATTGTGTCAGGAGTGTTTGACTTTGTGAATAAATAGCATACCACCATGCTTGTGGCTGATATGGACTTGTCCTAGCTCATGACATATGCCGAACACCTCAAAGGGGAGAAGCTTAGGAAGAGAAGAAGTGGAGAGTCCAAAAGGGATGGTATGAGGGTGGCTCTCAAACTGCTAAGGGTGATCATTTCCAACAAGGTTACCAATTTCAAGGCCAAGGGTCCTCTAGTGCTCTGAACAAGAGATTTGCTAATCATGGGATGGTTAACCCAAGGTTCCAAAGGGGCAATGGTGGGGTGAGTTTTCCAAAATGCCCAAAGTGTGAAAAGCATCATCATGGTAAATGCTAAAAGAACTCAAACGCATGTTATGGGTGTGGAAGAGTAGGCTATAAGCTTATTGGTTGCCCTTATATTCGAAACAAGGGCAAGGATGGTTGCCCTCAAGGTCAAGGTGATCATGTTGATCAAGGGACTTAAGAAGACCAACAAGGGGCCAATCCATGACATAATCGACTCTATGTTCTTCAAGGGAGAAAAGGAGGAGATGAGGTGCCCGATGTTGTTATTGGTATGTTGAAGGTTTTTTATTTTCATATGCATGCTTTAATAGGTCAAGGTGTCACTACTTCTTTTATTATTCCTTTGTTGCTAATAAGTTTCATGTGTGTTATGAATTATTATGTGAACCCTTTCGGTGTCTACCCCCATTGGTGAGTCTATTGTTGCTAGAAAAGTCTATAGGGGTTGTCCCATTTGCATGAAGTCTTATCTTGTGATTTTGTTGCGTTTCGCATGATAGGATTTGAGAATTTCCCTTGACATGGATTGGTTATATGCATATCATGATTCCGTTGATTATAGAAGCCGTATGGTTAGATTTCAATTCCCTAATGAGTTCGTACTTGAGTGGGAAAGTTGTAAAGTGGTAGTTAAGGGTAGATTCATTTCTTGTCTTAAGGCCCAAATTGATCTTTCGATTTACCATCGCAAGGGTTGGGGGATGTTGAGTCTAAAATCCTTTCTATGAGTCAGTTCTTGTAGTCAATGAGTTTTTTGATGTCCTTTTCAATATTTTGAATTTGTGGTAATGTGTTTTGCTTGACTAATGCCCCGGTTATGTTTATGGATCTCATGAATAGGGTCTTTAAAGAGTACCTTGATATATGTGTGGTAGTTGTGGATGGTATATTGATGTATTTTCGGAATGAAGAAGATCTTGTGAGTCATTTGAGGGTGATGTTTCAAATCTTGAGGGAAGATAGATTGTTTGTAAAATATGATAAGTGTGAATCTTGGGTAACAAAAAGGTGGTTAGAGAAGTACACCGGTTGGCTAGGTTAGGACTGAGGTTGGATGATATTGAGAATGGTAGTGTAATGGTTTTGATGGTTTCAAATCTTCTTTGGTTGATGAGGTCAAGTTAAAGAAAGACCTTGACCCCGCCTTGCTAGAGTTGAATGCTTTGGTGGAAGAAGGTGAAGTGGAGGTTTTCTCCTAAGGGGAAGATGGTGTCATTAGGTACTAAGGTAAGCTATGTGTGCTTGTGTTGATGATTGAGTTACTTGATAGTCCCACCCATTAAGGGTGTGATCTGGTTTAGCAAGAAAAGAAATTGAGCCTAAGTTTTGTGGGTCCTTATTGGGTGTTGAGGAGAATAGGTAAAGTTGCTTATGAATTGGAATTTCCTAGGGGAAATGGATATGGTTCATTCGGTCTTTTATGTATCTACGTTGAGGAGATATGTTGGTGACCCAAGGGCTATAGAACTCTTTGAGGTTATGGGTATTGTGGAGCTGAAAATGATGCTTAAGTACATTTGTTGGATTCATGTTGGGTTAAAATCTTCACGATTACTTCTCTTATGTACGTTTCTTTGACATTTAGGGATGAATGTTTCCAAGGGGAAGATATTGAAATGCCCCAAAAGTGTGCCTAAAAAATGTTCTTAATCATAATTTTCATATATCTCAAAATCTATGCATGATATCAAAAATTTGACTTCATATTATTGATCGGGGGAAAAATTGAGTGGAAAATGGGTATAACTCAGATTTTAGAAGACCTATAGAGAAAAATGTTTTTCACTAATTTTTCAAAAATAATGACGATCTGCGCCCTGGCTGTGAAGCACCACAGGTGCGGATCAGTGTTGGTTGCCCCTTTGCAATGGGTCTTCATCACGCCAGGGATGCGGACCAGTGCAGTTTTCCCCTATTTTTCTATTTCGGCCCCTTGGCGTGATGCGGACAAGTGCAGTTTTCCCCTATTTTCTATTTCAGCCCAAGGGCATTGGGGTCATAGCCCCATGCCCACTTATGCGTGAAAACACCTATACTTAGCCATTTTTCAACTCTATATCACTCAAGACTCTCTCAAAACCCTCTCCAAGTCTTGACCAAATATTTCATCCAAATTCAAGTGTCTCAAGCTTAATTCTGGATCTCAAGAACTTCAATCAAGCTTCAAGCCTCCTTCAAGTTTACATTAAGAAAACCCAAGTTTATGGTATGTTGGTTTCATCCAATGGGTCCTTTCACCCATGGAGTCATCCAACCTACCTATTTTATGATAATATGCAGTAAGTCTCGATTGTTGATGAGTTATTGAGTTCTTATGCTAAAGTTTATGCTCTTAAATTGTGAAGCTTACTAGAAGTGGTTAAGAACTATGTTATATGCCATACCCTCTAGAACAAGGCCAATGTCTACATGAAGGGGTTATGAACTATGTTATATACCTTACCCTCATGTATGATTCGATGTTATGCAATATCTTATACTCATATGAAGGGGTTATGGACTTTGTGGTATGCCTCACCCTCATATGCAATTCAATGGTATGTATTATCTTAAGCTTACATGTAGGGGTTATGACCTATGCTACCTTTCTACCCTAATGTACTATTCATTATCTCATGCTTACATGTAGGGATATGACCTATGCTACTCCTCTACCCTCATGTGCTACGCATTACCTACTAGAAAGGGTTATGACCTATGCTATATCCCTCACCCTCTAGTATAAGGTAGTTGAATGATCTATTCATATTACTTTATGGTGTTAAACAAGATATGCAAGTACAATTATTCTTAAGCATTTTTCATCCTACGCATTGATTACACATGGCATATTGAGCTTATGTTCATTGAATATTATTAAGCATCTTGTTATTATGGCTTATGATTCTTGTTGCATTGTATCCAACAAACGTAGTGCATTTAAATATGTGAACACATACTTTATGCCTACATGATATCACCATGTAGGGACCAGAGCTCCATTTTGATCTGAAATGACCCCCAAAAGTACCCATAAATGTGCCTCAAAAATGTTCGAAATTATAATTTCCATATATCTCAAAATCCATACGTGATATCGAATATCTGACTTTATATTCTTGTTCAGGGGGTCAAATTGAGTGGGAAATGGGTCTTACCCTAATTTTAGAGCAAATGAATCACAATTTCAAATTCCTAAAATTGAATTCCGAAGAGGTTTTTGCGCCCTTGGCACGACGTACCAAGGGCGCGCCTCATTATAAATTTTGTCCAGTTTTTCTATCTCGATCCAAGGCTTTGGGTATTGGCCTAAGTATTCCCAAGGCTTTGGGTCTTGGGGTGCACCGGTATTGTTTGTGAAGAAAAAAATGGGTCTTTTAGAATGTGCGTTGACTATCGGCAACTTAATAGGGTCACCATCAAGAATAGGTATCCTCTTCCAAGGATTGATGATTTTTTTGACCAATTGCAAGGGGCTAGCTTCTTCTCTTAGATTGTTCTTTGGTCCGAGTACCATCAAGTGAAGTTATGGGAGTGTGATATTCCTTAGACGGCCTTCCAGACTAGATATGGGCATTTGAGTTTGTTGTGATGTCTTTTGGGTTGACGAATGCACTAGCTATCTTCATGGATATTTGAATAGGGTCTTCAAACCCTACCTTGATTAGTTTGTTGTTGTCTTTATTGACTATATTTTGATCTATTCTCATAGAGAAGAAGAGCATGTGGGTCATTTGAGGGTAGTGTTGCAAAGTTTGAGGGAAGAGAAATTGTATGCTAAATATGAGAAGTATGAATTTTGGTTGAAAAAAGTTACCTTTCTAGGTCATGTAGTGTCGGGGGATGGTATTAAGGTGGATCCTAAGAAGATGGATGTGATTAGAACTTGGCCTAGACCATTAACCCCATTGAGTATTGGGGCATGGTATTGATATGGATCCTAAAAAGAAGGATGTGATTAGGAATTGGCCTAGACCATTGACCCCTTCGGATATTAGGACCTTCTTGGGCTTATCGGGTTATTATCAGAGGTTTGTGAATGCGTTCTCTTCTATTTGCCTCTCCAGTGACAAAGTTAACCCAAAAGAAAGCCAAATTTGTGTGGTTCGATGAGTGTGAAAGAAGGTTTCAAACATTGAGGGATAAGCTTGTGTCCCCTCCAATATTGTCACTATCGGAAGACAAATTTGTGTGGTCCGATGAGTGTGAAAGAAGGTTTCAAACATTGAGGGATAAGCTTGTGTCCCCTCCAATATTGTCACTATCGGAAGCACTTGATGGATTTGTTATGTATTATGATGCTTCTCGGGTTGGTTTCGATTGTGTGTTGATGCAAAATGGTAAGGTGATAGCTTATGCTTCTAGATAACTAAAAGTGGATGAAAAGAATTATCCTACCTATGATCTTGAGTTAGCAGCTATTGTGTTTGCATAAAAGATTTGGCGTCACTATTTGTATAGGGTGCATGTTGATGTGTTCACCGATCATAAGAGCCTATAGGGGTGGCTAGGGAAGTCCATTGATTGGCTAGATTGGGAGCTAGGTTAGAAGAGGGTGTTAATGGTAGTGGTGTTATTGTTGACAGTTCTAAATCTTCATTGGTTAAGGAGGTGAAGCTAAGCAAGATCTTGATCCCTCATCTTTATAATTGAAGGCATTGGTAAAAGATGGTAAGGTGGAGGTTTTCTCCCAAGGGGGAGATTGTGCCCTTAGATACCAAGGTAGGTTATGTGTGCCTTATGTTGATGGCTTGAAGGAAAGGATTCCTCATGAGACGCATGGTCCTTCTTACTATATTCACACGAGGTCTACTAATATGTATAGAGATTTGAGAGAGGTGCTTTAGTGGGGAGGCATGAAGAGGGACATTGCCAAATTTGTATTTGGTTGCCATAGTTGCCAACAAGTCAAAGATGAACATCAAAGGACATGTGGCCTAACCCAAGACATTGAGATTCCTACTTGGAAGTGGGAAGAGATTAATACGGATTTTGTGGTTGGATTTCCCAAGACTAGAAAGGGTTTTGATTTCATTTGGTTTGTGGTCGATAGGATGATCAAATCGGCTCACTTTTTATGGTTAAGACTACATAGGGGGCTGAAGATTTTTCTAGGTTGTACATTCATGACTTGCTGAGATTACATGGAGTTCTGTTGTCTATCATATCGGATCCTGGTGCATAATTCACTTCACACTTTTGGAGGTCCTTCCAAAGAGGTCTTGGGACCAAGGTAAAGCTTAGTACGATCTTTCACCCACAAACGGATTGCCAAGCCAAAAGAACATTCCAAACACTTGAGCACATGCTTAGGGCTTATGTATTGGAACTCAAGGATAGTTCGGATGATCATCTTCAGTTGATTGAGTTTGCATATAACAATAGCTATCATTCTAGCATCAGAATGGTTCCTTTTGAGGCTCTCTATAGTAGACATTGTAGATCCCCGATTTGGTGGTATGAGGTTGGTGAGATGGCTTTGTCGGGTCTGGATCTGGTTATGAATGCTATGGAGAAGGTAAGGATGATTAGAGAAAGGTTGAGGATAGCTCAAAGTCGCCAAAAGTTTTATGTAGATGTGAGAAGGAGGGAGCTTGAGTTTGAGGTTGGTTATTGGGTCTATTTAAAGTTGTCACCATTGAAGGGTGTGGTTTGCTTTGGTAATAAGGTAAGTTGAACCTTAGATATATGGGTCCTTATTAGGTGATTAGGAGGATTTGTAAGGTGGCTTACGAGTTGGATTTGCCTAGTGAAATGGAATTGGTCCATCCGCTCTTTCATGTGTCTATGTTGAGGAAGTGTTTGGGTGATCCTAATGCTATTGTGCCTCTTGATGTTTTAGGGGTAGTTGAAGGTAACTTTTCATAAGAAGAGGTTCAAGTAGATATCTTTGATAGGCAAGTGAAGAGGTTGAGGAACAAGGATGTTGCTTCTGTTAAGGTCCTTTGGAGGAATCAACAAATCAAAAGTGCTACTTGGGAGGCCGAAGTGGACATGCAAAAGTGATATCTTTATCTCTTTCATCCTACTCAAGCCTAAGGTACTAATTCTAAATCAAAAGTGCTACTTGGGAGGCCAAAACGGCTATCCAAAAATGATTCCCCTATCTTTTCCATTCTACTCAAGCCTAAGGTATTAAATTTAAGTCTTTTATGTGATTTCATGTCTCATGTTCCAGCCCCTAAATCATTTGCATGCATTCATGTTTACATTGACAAAGTGCATGGTGATTTTTACACTAAAAATAAGATTTTGTAAAATGATGTTTTAAGTATGTTGTTGCATTCTTGTTGGGACTGAGTTGTTCATGATTACTCTTCTCATATACATTTCTTTGACATTTGGGGATGAATGTTCCCAAGGGGGAGATTGAAACACCCCAAAATATGCTTCAAAAATGCCCATAATCGTAATTTTCATATATCTCAAAATTCATGTGTGATATTAAAAATCCACAAAGTTCCCAAAAATGTGCCTCGAAAGTCCATATATCTCAAAATATGTACATGGTATCGAAATCCTGACTTCATATTCTTCTTCAGGGGGTCAAGTTGAGTGGGAAATGGGTCTAACCCAATTTTAGAGCAAACGAATTGCAATTTCAAATTCCCAAAAATTGAATTTCGGAGAGGTTTTTGCGCCCGTGGTGTGAGGCGCCAAGGGCGCGCCTCAATACAAATTTTGTCAAGTTTTTCTATCTCGGTCCAAGGCTTTGGGTCTTCGGCCTAAGTGTTCCCATATCATTCAAGACATTCCCAAATAGACTCCAAAACACTTGGACAATGTTTCATTTCCTAAATTCAAGTCTCAAAGCTTATGCGGATTCTAAGGTTAACATTCAAGCTTCAAGACTCCATCTCCAATCTTCATCAAGCTATTCTCCCAAGCTAAGGTATGTGGGTTACTTTCATGGGTTCCTTTCACCAATGATAGCCAAGCTCTCTTCTACATAAACATACATGATTTGAAGTTGATTTACTCTTGGGTCTTAATTATTATGAATTTTACTGCACACTATGTTGGGGTTTCATGAAATCATGGTTGTTTTAGCATGTTTTGAGCTATGAAGCTATGATCTATTATGGGATTTGATGAAGGATTTTGATGTATATTTCTTGAGGGAGTTACGACGTATCTATTGATGGTTTTACATTGGATTTTCTAGCATGATTACACTCTTGAATTGTATGGTGATGAACATCAAAGGACATGTGGCCTAACTGATGGTTTTACATTGGATTTTCTAGCATGATTACACTCTTGAATTGTATGGTTTTACACTATCCCTACACATCCACCAAGTGTTTGATAAAATATTTAGATATGAATTTCTTGAGTAATTGAAGGTTCAATGCATGTCCTATGAGTTGAATGATTATATGATGATCAAAGGAGTATATATATATATATGATATTATCTCTACAGTGTTGGGAATTGACACAGCCTCACTCGGGGGGTTGTAGGACTAGGAAACCTTGTTGAGGGGTTTGTACCTCGATCACCTCGCTCGAGATATAGTAGGCTTGTGCAACCATGTCGAAGGGGTTGTACCTTGATAACCACATTGGGGGGTTTGTACTCCATCAAATATGTTGGGGGGTTTGTACCTCATCAACCTATTGAGAGGTTCGTACCTCATTCGTCTCTCTAAGGGGGTGGTAGACCTTTGATATGCACTAACAGTGGTCACTCCTTACATATGTATTGTGATCTATATAAGCATGATTTTACTTCAAGTATCATCCATACATGCCATATTGCTATATACTTATCCATTGCCTATGTTATGCATTTTGTTTATGGTGCTTATAACTTATTGCATTACATCCTACATACATAGTACATTCAAATGTACTAACACATACTCTATGCTTACATGATGTCACCATATAGGAACTAGAGCCCCACTTGATCATCCTGATTATGATTGTTTTAGCATATTTTATGTGATGAATCTAAGATCTATTGTGGGATTTGATGAAGGATTTTGATGTATGTCCTTTGAGGGTGTTACTAAGTATCTATTGATGGTTTTACATTAAATTTTCTAGCATGATTTCACTCTTGAATTGCATGGTTTTACACTAGAATTACACACCCTTAAGTGTTTGATAAAATATTTGGTTATTAATTCTTGAATTGTTGAAGGCCTAATGCATGACATATGAGCTACGTGACTTTATAATGACAAAATTAAGGTAATATTATGATGATTTCTTCAAAGGTATACCTAGGGTTGCATGTTTACCAAAGCATGTTAAGGGGTTTATACCTTGACCACTATGATGGAGGGTGTGAAGTCCATTAACTATGTTAAAGGGTTGATACCATGACAAAAATGATGCAGGATGTGAAGTCCATTAACCATGTTAAGGGGTTGATATCTTGACCACTATGATAGAGGGTGTGAAGTCCATTAGCCATGTTAAGGGGTTGATACCTTGACCACTATGATAGAGGGCGTGAAGTCCATTAACCATGTTTTGGGTTGATAACTTGACAACTATGATGGAGGATATGAAGTCTATTAACCATTTTGAGGGTTGATACCTTGATCACTATGATCGATAGTATGATGCTCCATCTATCGATTAAGGGGTATATACCTTGGTCACCCTGCAAGGGGGTGCTAAGCGTTGGCTTCCAAGTACTAGTTAGCTTGGTGTACGATGATGATTTCTTCATACACATATAATATGATCTATATAAGCATGTTTTACATCAAACATCATTCATACATGTCATATTGTTATTATGTTATCTATTGCTCATGATTATGCATTTCGATTATGTTGCATATCTCTTGTTGCATTGCATCCTACATACTTAGTACATTCAAATATACTAACTTATACTCTATGCCTACATGATGTTACCATGTAGGGACCGGATCTCCATTTGGTCATCCTCCTCCTCCACATGGCTAGTGGTATCTATTCAAGCTAGTGGGTGAGTCCTCCATTTAGAGGCCAATGTCTTTGATCTTATGCTATGTATTAAGACTCTTTCTCTTTTTTTTTGATGTATGTTGACTATGAGGATGAGCTCGGTTACTTGTCTTAGCCCCAGCTAAGTATCTATGTAGTAGAGGTGTTGTTGGACATGATGTTTAATTATGCTATGAGCCTTGGCTCTCTTGTATCTTGATTTTATATTATGAAAGTTTTCACTTAGTCCCTTTTCCCATATTTCTATTCTTTCAATGCTATTTAATTGCTTGCGCGACCAAGGATATGTAATGACATGCTAAGAGGCTTATTTGGGGTTCCTTGGGGTACCCTATTCTCTAGTCACAACTAGGCCTTAGGTCCAGGTCGTGTTAAACTTTGTATCATAATGCTAGGTTGTTAATGGTCCTTGGTATCTAACACACTGCATCAATTAGGTCTTATTCATGATTGTGTTGTGCACCACAACTATGAGTAAGAGGCTATAAGAAATTTTAGGAAATGTTTTCCACTTCTTACTCTATTTCGTGCTATAGAAGTTAAGGTAAGGTTTTACCCCTAACGATTGTTTTTTGCTATGCTAGATCATGCCTAACACAAGAGGAAGAAGATCCTGCACACTCGAGGAATAATTGACTCATGGTGAGCTCCAGGATGCTCTCCCTTTGCTTGCAGCCAATCAAGGGGCTCAAGCCCCTCATGCTCCTACACTGACATCTCAGATAAGAGACTTCATGAGGATGAATCCCCCAAAATTCTATGGGTCAAATATGGATGAGGACACTCAAGAGTTCATTGATGAAGTCTACAAGGATTTGGCTATCATGGGCATTAGATTGGAAGAGAAAGCAGAGTTAGCGGCTTACTAATTGAAGGGGTGGCACAAATATGGTTTAATCAATGGAAGGAGGAGAAGGGAATCAACAATGTTGTGCTTTGGGAGGAGTTCAAGGTGGCCTTTCTTAATCGGTTCTTCTCTCTTGAGCTTAGGGAAGCTAAATTGGTGGAATTTATGAATTTAATACAAGGGTCAATTTGTGTGAGGGAGTATGCCCTCAAGATCAACCGACTTTCTAAATATGCTCTCCACTTGGTGGCCGATCCAAGGTCTAGGATGAATAAGTTTATAATGGTTGTATCTGATTTGGTGAACGAGGAATGCCTGTCTGCTATGGTGATTAGTAACATGGATTTATCTCGCTTAATGAGTTATGCCGAACAATTGGAGGAGTGAAAGATGAAAAAGAGAAGAGGGAAGGAGGCCAAGAGGGCCAGTGGTGAAGGAAATTTTCATAGTTCCAAAGGTGGTGGTGGTGTGGTACGTTATACTAGGTGCCCAAAATGTGGTAGATGCCATGATGGCCTGTGCTTGAAGAAGACAAATGCTTGTTATGGTTGTGGGGAGACGGGTCACAAGATAATAGATTTCCCTATTAGGCACATCTAGGGTAAATGTGGTGATATTGATCAAAAAGGTGCTCCAAGATGTAATCGGTTCTACGCTCTTCAAAGAAGGCAAGAAGGGGATGAGGTACCCGATGATACTACCAGTAAGTTGAAGGTTCTTCTTCATTTTATTGTGCATGCTTTGATAGTTCCGGGGGTATCTATTCCTTTCATTATCCCTTTTTTTCTAGTAAGATTTGGTTATGTGAGTCTATCGGTGCTAGAAAGGCTTATAAGGGTTACTCCATGTTATTATTGCATAAAGTCTTGTCTTGTGATTTTGGTTGAAGTTAGTTTGATGGGTAAGAGGTGTTGGGATGGCTTGGCTACTTGCATATCATGCATCCAATGAGTGTAGGACCCGTAAAGGTGTAATATGATGGTTAAGGATGGACAATCTATTTGGTCAACTATAATGGGCTAGTCACTTCTCTAAGATTGGTTGTGGTTTAAGATTTGTCCCCAAGTGAGGATGAGGGTAGGTGATATCCCTAGGTGTCCTTTTGGACTAGAAGTGAGCATTTGAGTATTGGTGAAGTTGTTTGGTTGGCTTATGCACCGGCTTTGTTTATGGGCTTCATGAATAGGGTCTAAAAACCCTACCTTGACATGTTTGAGGTAGCCTCTAGTAGTGGATCATTGATTTATTTAGGGCATGTGAATCATTTGAGGGTAGTGCTACAAAGATTGAGAGAAGAGAGGTTGTATGCTAAGTACAAAAAATGTGAATTTTGGTTAAAGGAGGTTGCCTTCCTAGGCCATGTCATGTCAGGGGATGGTGTTAAGGTGGATCCTAAAGAGACAAATGTGATTAGAAATATGCCTAGACCATTGACCCCGTCGGATATTAAGAGCTTTTTGGTCTTAGCGGGTTACTATTGGAGGTTTGTGAATATATTCTCTTCTATTGCTTGTCCCATGACAAAGTTTACTCAAAATAAAGCCAAATTTGTGTGGACCAATGAGTGTGAAAAGAGTTTGCAAACATTGAAAGATAAGCTTGTGTCTGCTCCTATTTTGTCTCTACCGGAAGGGCTAGAAGGATTTGTTGTGTATTGTGATGCTTCTAGAGTTGGTTTGGGTTGTGTATTGATGCAAAATGGAAAAGTGATAGCCTATGCTTCTAGGCAACTCAAAGTGCATGAAAGAACTATCCTAGGCATGATCTTGAACTAGCCGCCGTGGTATTTGCATTTAAGATGTGGCGTTATTATTTGTAAGGAGTGCATGTTGATGGGTTTACCGATCATAAGAGTCTGCAATATGTGTTCACTCAAAATGATCTCAACTTGAGGCAAAGAAGGTGGTTTGAACTTCTTAAGGATTATGATATAAGTGTACATTATCATCCCCGTAAGGCTAATGTTATGGCAGATGCTTTGAGTAGAGTGTATATGGGCAGCCTAGGTTATGTTGATGGTGGTGGTAAAGGGGTGGCTAAGGAGGTCCATTTGTTGGCTAGATTGGGAGTTAGGTTGGAAGAGAGTGATGATGGTGGGGTTGTTGTTGATGGTTCTAAATCTTTATTGGTTGAGGAGATGAAAGCTAAGTAAGATCTTGATCCCTCCTTGTTAGAATTGAAGGCCTTGGTGAAAGAGGGTAATATGGAGGTTTTCTCCCAAGGGGGAGATGGTGCCCTTAGATACCAAGGTAGGTTGTTGTTGCCTTGTATTAATGGCTTGAGGGAAAAGATTGTTGATGTGGCTCATGGTTCTTCTTACTCTATTCACCCTAGGTCTACTAAGATGTTTTGAGATTTGAGAGAGGTGCATTGGTGGGGAGGCATGAAGAGGGACATTGCCAAATTTGTCATCGGTTGTCATAGTTGCAAAAAAGTCAAAGCCGAGCATCAAAGGCTGAGCAGCCTAGGCCAAGACATAGATATTCCTACATGGAAGTGGGAAGCAATTAATATCGATTTTGTGGTTGCGTTGCCCAAGACTAGAAAGGATTTTGATTCCATATGGGTTATGGTTGATAGGATGACAAAATCGGCTCAATTTCTACTGGTTAAGATAATACATGGGGCTGAAGATTATGCTAGGTTGTACATTCATGACTTAGTGAGGTTGCATGGGTTTCCTTTGTCCATCATATCGGATCGTGGTTCTCAATTCACTTTACATTTTTAGAGGTCCTTCCAAAGAGGTCTTGGAACCAAGGTAAAACTTAGTATGACTTCACCCTCAAATAGATGGCCAAGCTGAAAAAACTATCCAAACACGTGAGTACATGCTTAGGGCTTGTGTATTGGAGCTCAAAGGTTGTTGGGATGATCATCTTCCATTTGTTAAGTTTACTTATAACAACAACTATCATTTTAGTATCGGTATGGCACCTTTTGAAGCTCTCTATGATAGGCATTGTAGATCACCGGTTGGATGGTTTAAAGTAGGAGAGATGGCTTTGTTGGGTCTGGATCTGGTTATGGATGCTATGGAGAAGGTAAGGATGATTAAGGAAAGATTGAAAACAGCCCAAAGTTGCCAAAAGTATTATGCCGAAGTGAGAAGGAGGGAGCTTGAGTTTAGGGTTAGCGATAGGGTCTATGTAAAAGTGTCACCCATGAAGTTTGTGGTTCATTTTGGTAAGAAGGGTAACTTAAGCCCTAGATATATGGGTCCTTATAGGGTGATGAAGAGTATTGGTAAGGTGGCCTACGAGTTGGATTTTACTAGTGAAATGGAATTGGTTCATCTGGTCTTTCATGTGTCTATGTTGAGGAAGTGTGGGTAACCCTAAGCTATTGTTCCTCTTGATGATTGGGGGTAGTTGAAGACAACTTGACATATGAAGAGATTCCAATAGAGATCTTGGATAGACAAATGAAAAGGTTGAGGAACAAGGATGTTGCTTCCGTTAAGGTTCTTTGGAGGAATCAACAAGTCGAAAGTGCTACATAGGTAGCCGAAGCGGACATGCAAAAGCGGTATCCTTATCTATTTCATCCTACTCAAGCCTAAGGTTCTAATTCTAAGTCTTCTATGTGATTTCATGTCTCATGTTCCAACCCCTAAGTCATTTACATGCATTCATGTTTATATTGACAAAACTTATGTTGAGATTTTGAAAATGGTATTTTAAGTGTATAGGTGCATTCTTGTTGGGGCTGATTTCTTCATGATTACTCTTCTCATATATGTTTCTTTGACATTTGGTGATGAATATTCCCAAGGGGGATACATTGAAACGACCCCAAAAAGTGCCCAAAAATTTGCCTAGGAAGTGCCCGGAATCGTAATTTCCATATCTCGCAAAATTCGTGCATAATATCGAAAATCTGACTTCATATTCTTATTTAGAATGTCAAATTGAGTGGGGGATGGGTCTAACCCAGATATAAGAGCAAGCGTACCAAAATTTGAAAATCGTAAAAATGCGATTTCCAGTGGTGATCTGCGCCCATGGCACAATGTGCCAAGGGCGCGCAACAGTGTTTATATATGCATTGTCTTTCTTGTTAGTTCCAAGGCTTTTAGGTCTTGGGCATAAGCCTTCCCCTTCATGAAAACACCTATACAAAGCCTTATTTCACCCTCATACCATTCAAGACATTCTCAAATACTTTCTCAAACACTTGAGATAATATTTCATCTCCAAATTCCAAATCCCAAAACTCATCTAGATCTTAAGGTTCTCATTCAAGCTTCAAGTCTCCATTTTTAATCTTCTTCAAGGATTCTCCAAATTCAAGGTATGTGCATTTCAACCATTGGGTCCTTTCACTCATGGTGCCTAAGCTTCATCTCATCTTCCAAAGTTAAGGTATGTGTGTTTCTTTCATGGGGTTTCTTTAACTCGTGACTCCCAAGCCTTTTTTTTAATCTAAAATTGCATGATTTAAAGTTGATTTACTCATAGGTCTTACTTATTATAAATTTTACTATACACTATGTTGGGGTTTCATGAGGTTGTGATTGTTTTAGCATGTTTTGACCTAGGAATCTAAGATCTATTGTGAGACTTGATGAAGGGTTTTGATGTATGCTGCTTGAGGGTGTTACCAAGTATCTATTAATGGTTTTATATTGAATTTTCTACTATGATTTCACTCTTGAATTGCACGGTTTTACACTAGCATTACACACCTACCAAGTGTTTGATAAAATGTCTTGTTATTGATTCATGAGTTGTTGAAGGCCTAATGCATGGCATATGAGGTAAGCAACTTTATTATGACAAAAGTAAGGTAATATTATGATGATTTCTTGAAAAGTATCCCTAGGGTTGAATGTTGACCATACTATGTTAAGGGGATGATACCTTGACCACTATGATGGAAGGTGTGAAGTCCATTAACCATGTTAAGGGGTTGATAGATTGACCACTATGATGAAGGGTGTGAAGTTCATTAACCATGTTAAGGGGTTGATATCTTGACCACTATGAAGGAGGGTGTGAAATTCATTAACCATGTTAAGGGTTGATACCTTGACCACTATGATGGAGGGTGTGATGTCCATCTACCAATTGAGGGGTATATACCTTGATTACCCTCCAAGGGGGTGCTAAGCCTTGGATTCCAAGTACTAGTTAGCTTAGTGTATGATGATGGTCTCTTCTTACACATGTAATATATTCTCTATAAGCATGTTTTACATCAAGCATCAATCATACATGCCATATTGTTATTATGCTATTTATTGCTCATGATTATGCATTTCGATTATGTTTCCTATCTCATGTTGCATTGCATCCTACGTACTTAGTACATCCAAATGTACTAACGCATACTCTATGCTTATATGATGTTACCATGTATTGACCAGAGCTCTATTTGGTCATCCTCCTCCTCCACGTGGCTAGTGGTATCTATTCAATCTAGTTGGTGAGTCCTCCATTCCGTGGGCAATGTCTTTGATCTTATGCTATGTATTAAAACTCTCTCTCTTTCTTTGATGTATGCTAACTATGACAGTGTGCCTTGTTGCTTGTCCTAGCCCCCGCTAACTAACTATGTAGTAGAGGTCTTGTTGGATATGATGTGTAAATATGCTATGAGCCTTGACTCTCTTGTCTCTTGATTTTATGGTATGGTAGTTTCCCCTTAGTCCCTTTGCCTTATTTCTATTCTTTCAATGCTATTTAATTGCTTGCGTGACCAAGGATGTGTAATGATATGCTAAGAGGCTTCTTTGGGGTTCCATCGGGTTCCCCATTCACCACTCACAACTAGGCCGTAGGTCTGGATCGTGACAAAAATTGAGTTTGAAATCCTTGAATTTGAATGAGAGATTTGATAATGTCTTTGAGAGGTTTTAGAGAGGGTTTTGTGAGTTATAGAGTAGAAAAATGGCTCAGTAGGAGAGATTTCGCGTTTAAATGGGTATGGGGCTATTACCCCAATGCCCTTGGATGAAACAATAAACTGGGAAATTTTTTTCATTGGTTCGCGTCTAGTCCGCGATGCGGACCAAACGTGAAGGGACAACTAACATTAGTCTGCGCCTCAGGCGCATCCCGCCCTGGGCACGTACAGACACCAGAAAAGCAAAGATTAGCTATATTATTTTTCGCTGCGGGTCTTCTAAAATCCGGGTTATACCCATTTCCTACTCAATTTTCCCAGTGATTGAGAATATGAAGTCGAATTTTCGTAATCACGCATGGAGTTCGAGATATAAGGAAGTTACGATTATGGGAAATTTCAAAGCACATGAGGGGTGTTCCAATATCTCTCCCTTGGGATCATTCATCCCTGAACGTCAAAGAAACATGAGTAAGACAAGTAATTATGATGCTTTCAGCTCGACATAAATGCAACAAATGAACTTAAATATCATTTTCAAAAAGTTTCAACATGAATATCAAAAATCACCATAAACTTGTTATCATGAATATGAATGCATGCAAAAATGACATGAGGGCTAGAACTTAAGATTTGAAATCATAGATGGGACAGAATTTATTACCTTCGGCTTTAATAGAATAGAAGAGGTATAGATATCGCTTTTTCATGTCTGCCTTGAATTCCCATGTGGCACTTTCAACTTGTTGATTCCTCCTAAGGACCTTGACGGATGCTACATCTTTGTTCCTCAACATTTTTACTTTCCTATCCAATATCTCCATTGGGACCTCCTCATAGGTCAAATTATCCCCCACAACACTCACAAACTCTAAGGGGACTATAGCACTTGGTTACGCACACACTTCCTTAACATCAACACATGGAAGACCGGATGAACCATGTTCATATCCATAGGCAACTCCAATCCATAGGCAACCTTACTAACTCTCCCCCAAACTCTATAAGGACCCACAAACCTTGGGATCATTTTCCCTTTCTTGCCAAATAGGACCACACCTTTCATGGATGAGACCTTCAAGTAAACCCCATCACCAACATTAAACTCAAGATCTCTCCTCCTCACATTTGAGTAGGACTTTTGTCTACTTTAGGCTATTTTCAACCTTTCCCTTATTAAAATTATTTTCTCCAAAGCTTCAATAACCAAATCCTAGGCCCAACAAAGCCATCTCCCCCACCTCAAACCATCCAATGGGGGATCTAAAACTCCTACCATATAGACCCTCAACAGTAGCCATGCCAATGCTTGAGTGCTACCTATTATTGTAAGAAAACTCAATAAGTGGATGATGTTCATCCCAACTACCCTTAAATTCCAAAACACAAGCTCTTAGCATATCCTCAAGAGTTTGGATAGTCCTTTTGGCTTGGCTATCCTTTTGGGGGTGAAAAGTTGTCCTACTCTTGACTTTGGCACCAAGACCTCTTTTGGAAGGATCTCCAAAAATGAGAAGTGAATCAAGCACCACGATCCAAAATAATAGACAAGGGCACCCCAGGCAATCTAACCAACTCATGAATATATAACTTGGCATAATCTTTGACACCATAAGTTGTCGTAACCAGTAAAAAGTGAGCCAACTTTGTGATCCTATCAACGATAATCCAAATAGAATCAAAGTGTTTCCTAGTCTTAGGCAAACAAATCACAAAATCCATTTGATCTCTTCCCACTTCCAAGTAGAAATTTCTTTGTCTTGGGCTAGGCCACCCGGCCTTTAATGTTCAACTTTTACTTGGCAATTGTGACAAGCATCTACAAACTTGGAAATATCCCTTTTCATACCACCCTACCAATAAATCTCCCTCAAGTCTCTATACATCTTTGTGGAACCGCGGTGAATAGAATAGGATGAATTATGAGCCTCTTTCAAAATCAACTCCCTCAAGTCATCAACATTAGGCACCCACAACCTATCTTGGTACCTAAGGGCACTATCTCCCTCTTCGGAGAAAACCTCTACTTTACCATCCCTCACCAAAGCCTTCAACTCTAGCAAAGCAAGGTGAAGGTCTTGTTTTGACTTGACTTTCTCAATCAAAGAAGACTTGGAACCATCAACAACCACTACACCACCATTTTCAATCTCATTTAACCTAACCCCAACCTCCAATTAGTGAACTCCTCTAGCCACCTCCTTATTACCAACATCAATTTGAGATAGGTTATCCACAGACACTCTACTTAGAGCATCGACCATAACATTAGCTTTATCGGGATGATAGTGCATACTCATGTCATAATCCTTAAGGAGTTCTAGCCATATTCTTTGTCTCAAGTTAAAATCTTTTTATGTGAACACATATTGGAGACTCTTATGGTTGATAAACACATTAAAATGAACCACATACAAACAATGATAGCATATTTTCAAAGCAAACAACCTCTCATCCTCCAAAATTTGCAACACCACTCTTAAATGATTCACATGTTCTCCTTCACTTAGGAATAAACCAATATATCATCAATAAAGACCACTACAAACATATCAAGATAGGGTTTAAAGACCTTAAGCATGATACCATAAATATTGCTGGTGCACCCCATAGTGACTTGCTAGGCCTTATGAAACCCTTCTCCAACAAATCCCTCAATTGATCCTTCAACTCCGTTGGGGCCATACGATATCTCGGAATAGGAATGGGTTGTGTATCGGGAAGGAGGTTTATAAAAAAAGTCTATTTCCCTTTTGAGAGGAAAATCGGAAAGTTCATCGGGAAGGACATCAAGAAACTTATTGACCACCAAATCTGATTCAATAGAAAGGACTTTATACTCCACATCTTTAACCCTTACAAGATGGTAAATGAAACCCTTATAAATCATCTTTTGGTCTTTAAGACAACAACTGAATCGACCGATGGATACCACATTGAATTTTCCCACTCAAGAATGGATTCACTAGGGAATTAAAATTTCATTTTATAGGTCCCAAAATCAATGGAAGCGTAGTATGCATGTAACCAATCCATCCCAAGAGTAATATCAAAATCCACCATGTGAAATTCAACAAAATCACAAGGCAAAACTTTATCCAATATAGAAATGGTACAATTTCTCTAGACTCTTTTAGCAACAATATACTCACAAACAGGTATAGATACTTCATAAGGTTCACAAAACAATTCGGGACACACATGAAACTTTTTGGCAACAAAAGGGGTAATGGAAGAAAGAGTGGCACCAGATCTATCAATGCATACATATCAAAATCAAAAACCATTAACATACCGGTGAAGCACCACGCCAAGTCTAGTGACCCCTAGAGGGGTATGGTTGAGAACATTGACGATCATTCTCATGATACTTAGTAACCCACGGACAATGTGTCAACTTATGATCCTTTATGCCACACTTGAAACATGCACCCGAACTAGCTAAACAATCTCCCGAATGTTACCTACCACACTTGTGACATATAGGAGAAGCTTGAACACCTATACCCTTGGCACTACCTTGTGCCCTATGACTCACATTAGCACCTTGGCCTTAAGGACGGCCATCTCTACCCTTGTTTTGAGCATGAAGACAATTAACCATCTTATGGCCCATCTTGCCACACCAAAAGCATGCACCCATGTTCCTCTAACATATGCCACTATGATTTCTCCCATATTTTGGGCACCAAAGATGGGTCGCTCTACCATTGTCGTTGGGCTTAGCATATGGAAGCCTACTTTCAAATTGAGCCCTTCTTCTCCCTTTGTTTGAGTTCATTGGGCAATATTTCATCTTATGCCCAACACTACCACACTTGAAACAGCCCTTAGTGCCTGCCAAATACTTCCCTTGGTGCTTCTTTCCACACCCTTAACAAAGGATGAAACGGATCCTTCCTTTTTTGTACTTGGGCACCGACAGTCTAGTAGAAGATAAAGCACCCTCAACTCGGGCTCTCTTGGCCTTTCTCTCCCCCTCTTATCATTTGAGGTCTCGAGGGCACCCACCAATTGGTTCACTTGAACAGTTACACCCTTGGCCAATATCTATAGAGCATTGCAGATCTCCATATTTTATATGTCGCCACTGGGAAGTTGACCTTCTAGTGAGAGATGGTTACCGCCCTGTCTAGCATTCTGAATAAGTTGAGATATATTCTAAAACCTAATGGCTAGGAATCAATAATAAGCCTTAGGAGGTTTTGCTCTACTACACGACATAGATCATGAAGAAGTGAAACATTTCCTAAAAAGCCTTATAACATCTTATTCATAGTTGTGGCGCACTTCACAACCATAAATAAGAATCTAATTGACATGGTGTGTTTGATTTATAAAGACAATGAACAACCTAGTTCTTTGATACTAAGCTTGTCACGGCCCAAGCCTAGGGCCTAGACATGACACGGCAAATAGAAAGTCCGAACACAACATAAACAAGCCTCTTAGCATATCTTGTACACATCTTTGGTTGTGGAAATGAAAATAAATATCAATAAGAGTCAAGTAGAAAAAGGGAAGCAAGACTAAGGTAAGTCTTTCATAAGCATGAAAACATAAGAAGAGTCAAGCTCAAAGTATATACAAACTTAGTATCCAACAACACGTCTACTTTAGAATAGGGGGGGGCAAGACACTTCTTGTGTTCACCCTCATAATAGTAAGTATCAAACATAAGGAACAAGTATCAACATAGCATGAACAAAAGTAGATATTATCCCCGGAGTTGAGGACTCACCAAAAGCTTTCTTGGAGAACCGAACTAGCCACGTGGAGGAGGATAATCAAAAAGAGCTCCGGTTCCTACATGGTGATATCATGTAGGCATAGAGTATGCATTAGTACATTTGAATGTACTAAGTATGCATGGGGAAATGCAACAAAGACATAAGCCAATATATTCAATATTCATAATCATAACCAATAGATATATAATCTCAATATGACATATGCATGATCAATGCTAGTAATAAAACATGCTTGTAAATCATTTAACATGCATAATATATCATACATATATGGGAAGAGATCGCAACAAACATAGACCAAGCAGCTACAACTTGGAATTCAAGGCATGATACCCTTTCGGTATAGGTGACTGGGCATGACACCCTTGGGAAAATATAGTCTACTTGCTAAGGCAAACCAAACATGATAAACATGATAATGTGCACTAGGTGGATCCACTAGTATAGCAAGGGTAATATATAATCCTATGGTGGCACATAGTTTAGAGACTAAAGACTTTATATAAGGACCCCTTATATCGAGACCACATCTTAAGCCTTAATCAATGCTAAGTCAAATCCCACGAAATACTTGAAATAATCATACTTTAATCATAATATGAATAACTTGTAAGAGATATAGTAATCATAAGTTTAATAACTTGTAAGAAACATTATAACATGACATGAATAACTCTTAAATATGCTTGACCTCTAATAGTGAGTCGAACTTGAACATGAGAGTAAATAATAATCATACGTGAATATGACACCCCATAACTCCATGCTCTTGTATCTATGTTTCAAGCCTTATTTGGTTAGGTTGGGGTTGTCTAAGGTTCATGGGAGAATCCAAGTACCTAAATGAGTTCGAGAATTTCCTAAGAGTTGAGTTTTGGATGATGGTTCATGCAAGGATCAAATTTCAACTAGCGTAAAATTTAGTACACTTGGAACTGGGTGATCCACATAAGTCAAATCAAATCCCTTTGAGTTAGCTTTCCAACATACTTTATTTCACCTTATTTAGAGTTCGGAGTCAAATGTTATGGTTATTTTACTGAAGACTGCCAGTGCAGAGTTGCACTACCAGCCCACTGTTATGAGTCGTAGGTCAGGTATAACTCGTAGGACAGGCTCATAGCAATTTCCAAAGACTTCTAAATTGAGCCTAAAGGTCATGTGAAGGATCCTACGAGTTGTAGTGCTACCTATGGTTCATAACGGGGCCCATAACAGCTGTTAGACAACTTTTTAGGAAAGGTTATTTTGGTTCTTTCCCACACTTTCTAAGCTCTAGATTGATGTTTTTCTACTCATTCAAGGTCCCAAAACCCTTAAGTTCTTTATTATATTGATAAAATAATCTCTCAAACCCTTATACTAATATTCCACTCCAAAATCAAGTGTCCAAATCTCTTTCGAATCTAAAGATTTCCTTCAAGTTCAAGCCTCTATTTTTAATCTTCATCAAGAACTTCTCCAAAGCTAAGGTACATGGGTTTCAACCATTAGGTCCTTTCAACCAGGGTACAAAATCCTTTTTTGTACTTAAATTATATGATTTAAAGTTGATTTACTCGTGGGTCTTGATTGTTGTAAATTTCACTACACAGTGAATTGGGGTTTCATGAAATTATGATTGTCTTAGCATATTTTAAGCTAGAAATCTTAGATCTAATATGAGATATGATGAGAGTTTTTGATATGAATGTCTTGAGGGTGTTGCAAGGTGTTGATTGATAATTTTACAATGGGTTTTATTACTTGATTTCACCTCTAAATAGCATGGTCATATACCCCCATTACACACCCGCCAAGTGTTTGATAAAATGTCCAGATTATTATTCTTGAATTGTTGAAGGCCTAATGCTTGACATATGATATATATGACTTTATGATGATGCAAGAATGATGTATGTATGATAATTTTCATGATGAGCTTCAAAAGTGTTGCATGTTTACCATTACCATGTTGGGGGGTTAGTACCTTGACCATTATGATGGAGGGTGAGAAGTCCATTAACCATATTAAAGGGTTAATACCTTAACCACAATGATGGAGGGTGAGAAGTCCATTAACCATATTAAGGGGTTAGCACCTTGACCACTATGATGGAGGGTAATGAAGTCTATTAACCATGTTGAGGGTTTAGTACCTTGACCACTATGATGGAGGGTGAAAAGTCCATTAACCATGTTTGAGGGGTTGGTACCTCGACCACTACTAAGGGGGTGTTAAGCCTTGGATTTCAAGTACTACTTTGCTTAGTCTATGATGATGGTCTCTCCTTACATATGTAGTATGATCTATATAAACATGATTTTTACTACAAGCATCCATTCATACATTCCATATTGTTATATTATGCCTATTGTCTGTGGTTATGCATTTTTCCTATGATGCCTATCTCTTATTGCATTGCATCCTACATACTTAGTATATTCTAATGTACTAACATGTAATCTATGCCTTCATGATGTTACCATGTAGAAATCGAATCTCCATTTGGTCATCATCCTTCTCCACGTGGCTTGTGGTATCCATTCAAGCTAGTTGGTGATTTTTGTATTTCGGGGACATTGGTCTAAATTTCTCTACTATGTATTAAAGAATATCTTTCCTTTTGTATGCTTTGACTATGAGGGTGAGCCCAGTTGCTTGTCTTGGCCCCTGCGAAGTTCTATGTTAGAGATGTTGTTGGACAAGTTAGATTGTGCTTGAGCTTTGACTCACTTATGATATTCAAGCTATTTTAACATAAGTCCTTTTCCTTAGTCCCAATTTACCGTTGTTATTGTGACTTATGTTGTTTTATATTGCTTCCATGACCAAAAATGTGTAATAATATGCTATAAGGCTTGTTTGGGGTTCCTTTGGGTTCCCCATTTGCTGTGTCACGTCTAGGCCCTATGTTTGGGTCATGACAAAGTTGGTATCAGAGTACTAGGTTGATAGATCCTTTGAGTCTAACATATCGCATCGATTAGAGTCTTATTCATGGTTATGTTGTGGACCATAATTATGAGTAGGAGGCTATGAGATGTTTTATGACATGTTTTCTTTCTTCATGTTCTAAGTTTTACTATAGATTTGTAGTAAGTTTTTGCCCTCCTAATGATTGTTCTTTGCTATGCTATATCATGCTTAAGTCTCGAGGAAGAAGTGCCCAAACTCCCGAGAAGCAACCTACCAATGGTGTACTCTGGGATGCTCTCATTATGCTTTCCCAAGTTGTGGCTAATCAAGTCATCCAAGAGGCCCAAGCCCCTCATGCTACTACCCCAGGAGCTAGGGTAAGGGACTTTATGAGGATGAACCCTCTGGTATTTCATGGGTCAAAGGTGAATGAAGGTCCACAAGAGTTTATTGATGAGGTCTACACAATTTTATCTATCATGGGTGTTAGGCCAAATGAAAAGATAGAGTTAGCAGCCTACCAACTCAAAGGGGTTGCCCAAATTTGGTATGATCAATGGAAGGGGGAGAAGGGAAATGGTAATATGGTGAACGAAGGCCTATAACAAGCAGTGATTCCAGTAAGGCCCAAATTTGGTATGATCAATGGAAGGGGGAGAAGGGAAATGGTAATATGGTTATTCGGGAGGAGTTCGAATTGGCTTTTCTTAATTAGTTCTTTCCTATTGAGCTTAGGGAGGCTAAGTTCATAGAGTTCATGAACTTGAGGCAAGGGGTTATGTGTGTGAGCGAGTATGCCCTCAAATTCACCCAACTGTCTAAATATGCTCCTTAATTGGTGTTTGATGCAAGGACTAAGATGAACAATTTTGTAATGGGTATCTCTGACTTGGTGAGTGAGGAATGCTGACCCATTATGTTGATTGGTGACATGGATTTGTCCTATTTGATGACTTATGCCAAACAAATGGAGCAGGAAATATTGAGGAAGAAGAAAGGTAAGGAGGTTAAGAGAGCCCGCAGAGAGGGAAAGTTTAAAAATGCTAAAGTTATGCTAGTGTAGTACCTTATGTTAGGTACCCAAAGTGTGGTAAATGCCATGATTGTCCATGCTTGAAGAAAAGCAATTCCTATTGTGGTTGTGGAGAGGAGGGTCACAAGATAATAGAATGCTCTCTTAGGCGCAAAAGTGGTAGAGGTGGTGAGGTTGAGCAAGGGGATTCTCCAAGGCGTAATCAGTTCTATGCTCTTCAAAGGAGGCATAAAGTCAATGAGGCGTCCGATGTTGCTACCGGTATGTTAAAGTTTCCTTGATTTAGATCTGTATGCCTTATTGGGGCCGGAGTGCCATTGTTTCATTCTTTATTCTCTTGGGTTGCTAGTGGGATTGTTGTGTGTCTCGAGTGGTGATATGAACCTTTACTGTTTATCTCTTAGTTGAGTATATGGTTGCTAGAAAGTCCATAAATGTTAATCCATGTTCACACTGTATTAGGTCTTTCCTTATGACTCATTGGAGATGGTGTGGTGGTTTTGATATTATACTTGGAATGGAATAATTACATGTAAATTATGTCTTCATGGATGGTAGGACCCATAGAGTTATATTCTGACTCCCTAATGAACCCGTCTTTGAGTGGTAGGTTTTCAAGTGGTAGCAAAAGAGGCAGGTCCGTTCTTGTCTTAAGGTTCAATTGAACTTTAAGGGTTGCCCCATGTTCTTATTCTATAGAGTTTTGTCTTGTGATCTTTGTTGAACTTAGCTTGTTAGGTTGAAGCATCCATTCATACATTCCATATTGTTATATTATGCCTATTGTCTGTGGTTATGCATTTTTCCTATGATGCCTATCTCTTATTGCATTGCATCCTACATACTTAGTATCTTGGATAGCATGTTTCCAATGAGTGTAGAAAACGTAAGGTTGTAATATGATGGTTGAGAATGGTCGATCTAGTTGGCCAACTTCAATGGGTTAGTCACTTCACTAAGGTTGATCTTCAGTTTGAACTTTGTCCCCAAGGGAGATTTATTAGTATTCATGGAGTTGTTCGGTTGATTTATGCATTGGCTATGTGTATGGGTCTCTAGAATAGAGTCTTAAAAACCTACCTTGTTATGTTTGTGGTAGTCTCTAGTGATGAGCTATTATTTGTTTAGAGATTGTGAATTACTTGGGGTAGGGTTGCGAGTCTTTGAGGATCAGAAGTTGTTTGCCAAATATGAGAGGTGTGCATTTTGGATAGCAAGATGGTGGTTAGAACTCCTTAAGGATTATGATATGAGTGTACATTATGTCCCCTATTGAAGCTAGTGATGTGATTGATGCTCTAAGTAGGGTGCCTATGGGTAGCCTAGCATTGTGGTAATAGTGGTAAAGAGGTGACTAATGTAGTCCATTGGTCAGCTGGATAGGGAGTTAGGTTGAATGAAGTTGAGAATGGTAGTACAATGTTCTTGAGGGTTCCAAATCTTCTTAGGCTAAGAGGTCTAGTTTAAGCAATGCCATGATTTCCGCCTTATTGAAGTTGGAAGTTTTGGTTGAGAAGATGATAGAGTGTTGTCTCCCAAGGGGGAGATGGTGGTTATGATACCAAGTAGGTTAGGTGTACTAGGAGAAGGTACGGTGGAGGTGTGGATGGGTGAATGGAGAAGTTGAATGATAATGATATAGTGTTCACCAAAGCCTTTTTTGGAGGATGAGTCCATTTGTATGTTTCTATCGGGAAGCTGGTGCGGGCCTGGAGAAGCAATATTTGTATTTCTTTCATTCTATTCAAGCTTATGATAACACGTCAAGTCTTTTCTATGATTCCAAGTCTTATGTTTCGGCCCCTATGTCATTCATATGCATTCATGTTTTAGTTGGCAAATACTTGGTGATTTTACACTTATGTTTAGATTTTGAAAATGATGTTTTGAATGATTTGAATACATTTTAGCATGACTTTTAACTACATTATGATTTTCAACTAGTAAGCTATGTAATGGATCTTATGGTTGGAAGTTTCATGTTCTAATTCAAGCGTTTCGAGCCTTGTTCTTCTCTATTTGAGGACGAATGTTCCCAAGGGGGAGATATTGTGATATCCCATAACTCCATGCTCTTTTATCCATGTTTCAAGCCTCATTTGGTTATGTTGGGGTTGTATTAGTTTCATTGGAGACTCCTAGTACCTTAATAAGTTCAAGACTTCCCTAAGAGTTGAATTTTAGGTGATGGTTCATGTGGGGGTCAACTTTAAACTAGCATAACTTTTGGCACACTTGGGACTGGGTGTTCCACAACATGTGAAATGAAATGCCTTTGAGTTAGCTTTCCAACACACTTTGTTTCACCTTATTTAGAGTTCGAAGTTAAAAGTTATGGTTATTTTATTGAAGACTGCCAGTGCAAAGTTGCACTACGAGCCCATTGTTATGAGTAGTAGGTCGAGGTTGGACTCATAGGTCAGGCTCGTAGAAATTTCTAGAGACTTTGAAATTTAGCCTAGGGGTCATGTGAAGGCTTGTATGAGTCGTAGTGCTACCTACGGGTCATAATAGGCCTCGTAACGGCTGTTAGACAACTTTTTAGGAAGGGTTAATGTCACGCCCCAAATCCCATTAAGGCGAACTGGCACCCGTTACCGATAAGGCCCGGGAGAACCAACCTGTGTCTATACAATTTCCATATATATTATAAGGAATTTCCATCCTCAATATGCCTTTAAGAAAGTAGACGGCACTGACAAGCCAAAAAAGAAATACATATGACTAGGCCGTTGGGGCCACGCTGTCTAAAGTACAAAACATAACCACACTTTAATTCACATAGTCTACAAAGCCTCTAGATAATGACAAATATCTAAAAAGGGTCAGGATAGGCCCTGCCTCAACTAACTGTACAACATAAAATGAAATAAGCTCTAGACATGCAAAGCCCCGAAGCAACCTAGAGCTTTGTGACCACAACTGGATATCCTGTGCTCCTACTGGGGAGGTCTACTAGCACCTGTACCTGCAACATGAAATACAGGTCCCCCATAAGGGATGTCAGTACGAGATAATGTACTGAATATGTAAGGG
>DF361119.1:38794-54845 GCA_000787875.1 Solanum virginianum | reverse complement strand
AATTTATATATCTACAACAGTATCCAAAAAAGGTTTTGAATACCATGACAAGATACAGTAAACAAGTGTTACACATGCACTGAGATAAACATCAACCACCTACAAATCGCTATTACAAAAAAAAACAAAAAAAACAAAAAAACAAAACATTAATTGATGGACAGGTTTAGCCTGTGTAGAATATTTAATTCAATGTACCCATGTTCTTTAAGATACTACAATTTCCTTCTTTAAAGTTCCATTCTCCCTTCTCTTCATTTTCCAGTTAGTTTTTATATCTTCAAACAAAGCTTGAAACCAAAATACTCCCTAGCTGGTTCATCTAAGTCGAGAAATTGTAGAGGGAAATGGAGTACGTGAACATTCTGTTAGGACTGTTGTTCGCCTATTTTTTGGTTCGTGGAGTTTTCATTTCACTTAGAAGAACCAAAAGACTTGCACCAGGTCCATTTCCTCTGCCTATTATTGGAAATCTTCACTTGCTTGGTCACAAACCCCACATATCACTCACCCAACTCGCAAAAATTCATGGCCCAATTATGAACCTGAAATTTGGGCAAATAAACACAGTGGTCGTTTCCTCATCAGCCTTGGCTAAACAAGTTCTNCAAAACCAAGATTTAGCCTTTTCCAATAGGTTTATTCCTGATGCACTTCGTGCCTGCAATCACTCTGATTTCTCTGTTGTGTTTCTGCCTGCCAACTCTCACTGGAGAACACTTCGCAAGATTATGAACTCCCACATCTTTTCAAGTAACAAGCTTGATGCTAATGAGCCTATTAGGACAAAAAAAATCCAGGAGCTGATTGATTACTGTCACAAAAGCAGGGTAAATGGCGAAGCAGTGGACATTGGCAGAGCAGCTTTCATGACTACCCTGAATGTTCTTTCCAACATACTTTTCTCTAAGGATTTGACTGACCCATTCTCTGATTCTACTAAGGAATTTAAGGAATTGGTGTGGAACGTCATGGCTGAGGCTGGTAAACCCAATTTGGTCGACTATTTCCCCTTCCTTCAGAAAATTGATCCACAGGGCAGAAGGCGCCGCATGAAGAATCATTTTACAAAGATTCTTCAACTAGTGAGTGATTTGGTGGATGACAGACTAAATGAAAGAAAAATGGGAAACCATTCAAATGTGGATGTCTTAGATGCTCTTCTCAACATTAGTCTGCAAGAAATTGATAGCAATCATATCCAACACTTGTGTCTGGTTAGTTTATTCTGTAATCCTTATTTGTTCATCTGGTTCGGAATCAATCAGTTATCTTGAATGATGCAATTACCTCATCTAAAAGTGTTTTGGATCTATTTTCTTGATCATATACGCTGTGGGAACTTAAATTAGTAAGTTTTGCAGGACTTGTTTGTAGCAGGGACGGATACTACATCAAATACATTGGAGTGGGCAATGGCTGAACTACTCAAGAATCCAGGTACTTTGGAGAAAGCACAACAAGAACTTGCACAAGTAATTGGCAGAGGCAAACTAATAAATGAATCTGATGTGGCAAAATTACCATACTTGAGGTGCACCGTCAAAGAAACCTTTCGAATACACCCACAAGTTCCTTTCTTAATTCCACGCAAAGCAGAGGAAGATCTTGAGCTTTCTGGATATACTGTTCCAAAAGACTCCCAAGTTCTTGTGAACGTATGGGCAATCGGGCGGGACTCTAGTCTATGGGAAGACCCTTTGGACTTTAAGCCGGAGAGGTTTTGGCAGTCAGATATAGATGCTAGAGGTCGAGATTTTGAGCTCATTCCATTTGGTGCTGGTCGAAGAATTTGCCCTGGATTGCCTTTGGCTATCAGGATGATTCTAGTTGCGTTAGGTTCATTGATTAATACCTTTAATTGGAAGCTACCTGGTGGAATTGCAGCTAAAGATTTGGACATGGAGGAAAAATTTGGTATTACCTTGGCCAAAGCTCAATCTCTACTAGCCGTACCTGCAGTATTTATCATTTCTTCGTAAAACAAAAAATATTGTACAATATGTCTATAAAGAGCCAAAAGCATTATAACTCATGTACCTGTAGATCTATCCTTATGTATGATTGAAATAAGACCTGTATCACCAAGGGTTAAGTAATTCTTTCTTGATTTTCCGAAGTGACAGTTTTATTTGGAATAATTATTCTTGGCAAACATGATAAGTAAACAAGAACAGGAGTGTTTCTTCGTAATATAAATTAGAAATTTAGCATGAGAAAATAGTCTCGCATCCTAAGTACTTCACACAAATTTAGAGTTGTCCCCGAAGAAGTTTATTCAGATTAATGTGTTGCCTAAGCTCGTTCGACTACCCATCATATTCCAGATAGTTTGAATAGAAAAAGTTCAGATCCTTATCAATGAGTTACTCTCAAATAAAGTATTCAGAAAGTGTAGAGATTGCACCAAACTTGAGAGGAGTTGATTAGTGTGCTTAAATTTATTGATTTGAAAGAAGGCGCTCTTATTCAAATGAATCGTGCATTCGAGTCAAACCAAGATGTACTCCCCGACTCTTTTTCTTTAAATCTTGCTTCAAACATTATCTTTGGGAGAAAGTTATGTCTTTAAGGGTTTAGTCTTACCATTCAAGAGAGTGTGATTTGAGATTTTGCAAGCTATAGGTAGAATCGAATCACCTAGAGCTAGAAAGACAAAGATGGAAGAGTACAGATCAAATTGTGGGAATGGTGGTTGACAGAGGCTTATAACTAGAGCTATGTACTTGCCAACTAAGTAATATGGCGATAAGTCAAGTCCATTTGATTTTGATTAAATAGTTTCACTGGCCTTCATGATAGGGTATAGAGAAATAGTTATGGTTAGGACGAGTTAGAATGTACTCAAACCAGGAAGAAGTTTATGTTGATGTATTAGGGTATTAGTGAGGTGAAGGATAAGTGTTAAGTAGAAAAACAGAGTACTTTCGAAATGGTAGATCTAAACTAGGCACATGATTTAAAGAGAGAGCCCCATGTTATTTAGAGGAATATGAGCATAACTAGACAAGGAAATGTAAGAAATAGGAAGATAGTACTTAGGTTGTGAAAGGGAATGTGATGATTGATTATAACTAGACAGGTTGGAAGATAAAGACCGATTACTTCTCGCGAGGTTTTGGTGGACTGATGTTTTCCAAGTATACCTAGTAGTTGAAAGTTAGTATAGTATGCGAGAAGTGTGTTGAAATATATATTTAGTACTAGATGCTAAATTTAATTTTAAAAAAGCATTGTGAGGTTTGCTCTAGTACGCTTGATACATATGTGAGAAATTAAGATATTGAATTGAAAGAAGTGTGATGTTGCAAATTTGATATATGTGACTCTTAAATGAAAATGATAATTTGAGGCTAAGTCAGTAGGTAAGAAGAGTCTTAAGATATGTACCGAACATAATAGTTGCATGAGGCTCTAAGTTATGATTTGCCATGGATGCGAAGTTAGCATCCTTCAGAAGCCAATGAGGAGAAGGTTGTTTAACTTGATTTTTTAAACTTAAAAGTAATTTTGTAAGCATGTTTAAGACACTTTTTAAAAAAAAAAATAATTATTAAATTTTGTATACGAAATATTTAAACTAACTTTCTATTACTATTTCTTCTTTATAGCGAAAATAAAATGCAAATTGCTTACATTAATTTTTAAAACTCAAAAACAAATTTAATCATCACATTAAGGTTTTTTTTTTTTAATTTTGTGAGAAGTTATCAAAATTTGTATACTAAATATTTAAACTAACTTTCCGTAACTACTCCTTTATAACAAAAAATGCATATTTTTTACATTCACTTTTTAAATTTGAAAAATAAATTTTAATAAATTACTTTATACTAAATATATAAACTAATTTTTCACAACTACTCCTACTGTATAACCAAAACGAATATAGATTATTTAAGTATTTAGTAAAAAAAAAATTGATAACTCCCAACAAAATAGAAAAAGGAAAAAGAAAATTGTGTTGTTTCCCCGGCTTTGCTATATGTCCTATTTTCTAGTAAACTAGCACGGCCCAACGTTTACCTTCTTTTTTTTTTTATAAATTAAGTTTGTACCTCTTTAAATTAAATTATTTGAATTCATATATCCCTTTATATTTTGTATCCTAATATTATTAAAATTTTGCCCCCTAATATTAAAGTTTGCACGCTGACGCATGATGTCAGCCCCTGCAATAGGGTATATATATACCAAGGGTATCACAGATGATTAAACTCATTCTTATATGATACCGATATGGTATAAATATACCGATAGAGTATATAACGAATATATTTTTTTACTAATTTAGAGTTTAATAAATTTTTTTATTTGTTTCTTAAAGAAAATTCTATATATCAATTGGGTATCAATATACCGCCAAAGTATCACAAAGGACTGACCTCATTCTATATGATACCGCTATGGTATATATATACCGATAGAGTATATTTCATAGTATTTATTGCTTATGTCAGTATGCGAAATAAAAAGGGGTAAGTGGGTAGAAAGGTAAATAATTTGGATAATGGGTTCATTAAAATGATAAATAGTTTAAATTGGGTCTATTAAGGGTAAGTAATTTCAAGTTAGGTCCATTTTGTGTACTTTATCCCTTTTTTTATCTTAATTTATGAGATATTCATAGATTTTTTATGTTAATTGTTGTAGTTTATAGTATATTTTATGTTAATTTTAAAAATATATATTACTTATTTTGTCTCAATTTATGTTGCACATATAAAATTTTGAATGTCAATCAAATTTTATTTAATTTTAAATATTTTAAATTATTAATTCTTCTAATTTATGATATGTTTTATATAAATTTTAAATAACGTATGTTATTTTCTCTATCCCAATTTATGTAGCATTGATAATATTTCAAGAATTAAAAATTTAAATTGACAATTATTGTGACTAGTTTTTACATCCTTTCAAGTAATATATGTAAATTTTAATTTATTTATATTATATCTTTTTTAATCCTTTTTAACACAAATATGATCATTGAAAGATATTACAATAATAATTTAATTTGTCCAAAAGTAAAAAGAAAGACTTTTTTAATAATTTTGTATTTGTTTTATCCTAATTCTAGTATTTACATGACTTAAAATAATTGATTAGAGTGATATAATAAAATAACAATTGAAGCAACTAAAAAAATAATTTATTAGAAATAATATTGTAAAATTTTAGTTGAAGCATCTAAAAGAATATAATCAAGCAGCTAATATAGACACATCAATACACATGTCATAAAAAGATTAAATTAAAAAATTTATAAAATATTTTTACAAATCACATAATAAAGAAGAATAAACAGACAACTCAAGCAGAACAACTGAAAAATCTTCACTTATTTTCTTACATAAGTAATAACACGTAGATTTTTTATATAAATTTTGCAAACTTAAAATAAAAAGTTAGAATCTTTAATTTTAAGTTGGGAAGGAAGTTATAAATAAGTAAATTATGAAATTATTAAATTTTGATAGGTAAAGAGAAGATATATAGCTGAATAAAAATTATGAGAGTGGTAAATGAGCGGCACGCACTTTTACGTGCTCAATCACCCTTCTGAATTTCTTTCATAAATTTGAATGGCGAAGCAATTTTAAATAATACTATAATGAAAGTATGAAAATACATTAGATTTTAATGAGTACAAAATATTTATTTTTATTGTATTAAAAAAAGAGGAGGGCTAGACGAGAACATATGTGAAAAGTCCTTAAATTGTAATCAGATAGTGAGTAAAAGTGAAAAATGAAAAGCACGAAAAGATTGAGCTAATGCACTACCAGTTAATTACTATTCCGATACCGCCGAATCAATTGATAGCTTATGATAGGCTAGCAAAAATTGATATCCAGTAAACCAAATCATTAGACATAATTATCCATCCAATCCAATAAGCAACCCACATTTTATCATGTAAATCTTACTATATCATTTTTACAAAGAGTTGCATTTTGAAATTATTTAACAAATTTATATAATTTTTATTATGAAATTTATAAACTGACTGCGCACCATGCTAGGTGAGGGTAGTAATACTAGTAGTTGTTTACAAAGAAAACTGTGAAAGGGGACAATAAAGATGACTCCAGTCAAGTGCGCATTGGAGTAGGTAGGCAGTGCCGTGTAGGTAATTTTTGTTATTTATCTATACTATAATAAAAGTATGAGCGTCCCGAAAATGTTGATTAAAAGAAACTACACAGGATGCAACTAACAAAACCATCAGCGTACAGCAACGTAAACAGGAAAAATGACGAGGGGTAAAAATTCGAGCACCCAAGCAGCCAGGCTGCTTCAGAGATCAAATCAGGAGGTAAACGAAACAGTATACCAACAAGAGAGGAGAGACGCACACAAGCGGCAGCGGGATTGCAGCAGATTAAACAAATTTAATTAGATTGATCATGTAATATTCAGCTTTATATGTGGTTTACCATGATATGAAACCTGATTGGGAAAAAAATGAAACATTAAGTAGATTATGATGTAGCTTCCATTTATTTTCAATGGTGCGACTCCTTGGCAACTTGAGGAAACCCATACTAGACCTCGGTCCAAAATATTCACATTGCCAGACATCGGATGAACAACCATTTTACCTCTTAATGAATGAGATAAGGGAAGATTGACCACCCCCAGGGCATCTCCAATCAGCTGAGCATGGTTGGATGCCCAGTCTGTAGCATCCTCCTGATCACATCCATCCCAAAAGCAGAATCTGATGAACTAAAGAAGGTAACACAAAACTTAGCTGGAAGGTGATACACGTTAAATAAATTCTAAATAAAGCTACATATTGTTGTAGATGTAAATTTAAGTAGTACTTGTACTAGTTTGTTCCAGTACAGAAAGCTATCCTATAGCTTCCAAAATTACAATGACCTCCGTGCAAAGCATATGTATTCACCATCATGAACATTCTGACAAATATGTTACTTCAATTTATCTTATATATATTCAACAATCAACACATTTCTTTATTGTCGTACCAAAGTCCCAACCTTTTCGTTTTTCCCCAGAGAAGTGGAGCTTAAGGTCAAGATCGTACAACCTCATCTATTTCGGGAGTCATTACCATAACCTAATGCAATTGGCATCTTATCATGGTAGAACTAATGGACTGAGAGCCTCACACACCATACTTTCATCAGCTAAATAAAATGACTTGTGGGGTGAATGAAAGGTAGGTTGTGTGTAATTTATCCTATATATATATACACACACACACTCAAAATGGTTTGAGTCAAACCAGAATCTTAGGGCACTTCATTTGGTCTCAATTGTAATAACTGATCCATTTCCAAACTACTTTTCCTGGCACAACTTCAAAGGAAATAGATTGACTCCACAGGAACACCCAAAACTTTGGCCAGAGGAAATAGTTTGTTGACCAACCATTAGAAGCAGAAGGAAGCCATTGATTTGAGCACGAGACCCACAACTGAGTGTGCGTCTTTGGAATACAACAATCACTCAAGCTAAAACTTGGGCTAGAGGAAATAGTTTATTGACTAGCCATTAGAAGCAGAAGGAACAAACCTAAGTCGCATGAACTCTTCACTTCCGGTGCCATACTTGTGTCGACACGACATAGGTGTGGAATCCACCGGATATCGTCAATTGCTTTTGGGTACTTTGACTAACCTACCGAAATCAATCGAGAAACTCAAGACAGATGCATGATTTTTGAAATCAAAACAAAAATTAGGGTGAAGTCCTAATTTAGGTATATAATTTTTATTTGTTAAAGATATTTATATTAGAAAGTCCGCAACCAATTCGAATTCATGTCGGACGTTTTACTACTGAAGCCACCCATCCTGGAGATTGTTGGAGCAGTATAGGGACAATAAGAGGGGCTTACAGATGGTGTTCATCGACCTAGAAAAGACATGTGATAAAGTCCATACAGAGGGTCCTTTGGAGATGTTTGGCGTGCAAAGGTGTACATATAGCTAGGACTATTAAGGACATGTATAATAGAACCAAAACTCAATTAGGACGGCGGAAGGTGACTCAGAGCACTTTTTGATCGTGATGGGATTGCACCAGGGATTAACGCTTAGCTGGCTCCTTTTTGCCTTAGTGATGGATGTATTGACATGACATATTCAAGGGAAGGTACCATGGTGAATGTTATTTGCAGATGACATAGTATAAACTGATGAGATGTTTGGCGTAGTTAATGATATGCTAGAAGTTTGGACAAAGATCCTAGGGTAAAGGCTTCAAGTTAAGTAAGACAACGACAGAGTACCTAGAGTGCAAGTTTAGTTAGATGACACATGAGACAGAGGTGGAAGTGAAGATCAATACACTAGTCACTCTCAAGAGAGAAACTTTAGGTATCTTGGGTCCATAATTCAAGGAGGCGGGACTATTGACCATGATGTTGCACATTATATTGGAGAAGGGTGGGTGAAATAGAGGCTCGCCAAAGGTGTCGCCAAGACTTAAAAGTAAGTTTTACAAATGGTTATACCAATACTATTATATGAGGCTCAGAGTTTCGCCAGCAAAGAATGCCCAAGTTCAAAAGATAAAGGTAGTGGAAATAAGGATGTTTGGATGGATGTGTGGGCATACTAAAAGAGCTGATCAAGAATAAAGTTATACAACAAAAGGTAGGAGTGGCCTCCTTGGCAGACAACATGAGGGAAGCGACATAAAGATAGTTCGGACCTATGAAGAGGTGTAAGGATGTGCTGGTGAGGAGGTGTGAGAGGTTAGGTATAGCACAAGTTACGAGAGGCAGATTTATGTCGAAGAAAAATTGAGGGAGATGATTCAACAAGACATGACAAAACTTAAAAGATTGAGGATATGACCCTAGAGAAAAAGGCATAGAGGTCGAAGAATAGGATAGAATGGTACTATGCAGTTTGAGTGTTGTCATGCTTCTAGTAGTATGATTTAGGCATTGCATACTTCTCTTCTCAGGTATGTATTTAATATATGTTGCTACAGTTGGCTTGTGGAAAGTTATATTGTTGTGTCTCTCTTACTTCTCGAGGGTCTATCAAAAACGTCATCTACCCCACAAAGGTAAAGGTAATGTCTGCGTACATCCTAGTGTTTTGGATGACAAAAGGCAACAAGGGTCTGCCTTATCACAAAGCAATGCGAGCAGTGAAGCGCTCGCCTTTTTGAAGTACGACATCAATTAATACCAAAAAATAAAACATTTAATTGCATATATGATAATCAAAATCTCAATCTTAATAACCTATTAGTAAATATTTCAATTCAGAAACTGAAAATAGATACCAAAAGTCTAGAACTTGAATGAGAAAAAGACAAAACCAAAGTCAATAGTGAGGAAAAAATAGACGTAGAAATAACTCTAAAGTCTAAACAAGGAGAAAAAAGAAACACAAGGTTATGAAATCTGAAGAAGAAATGTGTATAGGTTAAACTTTGGAGTGTGCAGATAAGTTTGGTTGGTCGCTAGAGAAGTATAGTCGTGTCATTTGGTTAGAGCCGCAGCCTATGTCTAAGAGTGCAACTGTGCAAATTTGAAAAGAAAATCCCAAAATTAACTTTTAACTTTTAGAACATCCTAAATTAGTCGCTTTTTTTAAAAAAGGCGTCACCTCTCACCTTTATCGCCATTGTTGCTATGGCGTCGCCTTTTGGAGATCGCCTCGCCACAAAGCTAAAGGGCGATGAAGGGTCACCTCACCTCTCGCCTCGCCCCGCCCCAAAATGATGGGATATTGGTACTTTGTTACAGAGATTGTCTTGCTTTACCTGTTGGTTAATAGGGTTCACTAGGTAATGCCCTCCGTCATCTTCTCCGATGCCAACTTCGACTGACTCCTGCAGAATTTTGAATTTGGGATTTGACTCAACCTAGATCGGGATGTAGAACTTATGTGAGATTGCGACTTCTTTCGGAATCGCGACTAATATTTTGGCCCATTTCATGTGGTTTTTGAGCTCTGTTTCTTCCTCCATAGCCAACCATCCCCTACAAACTTCTCCAATTTCTTGGAAAACTTTGTGCAACCACAGCTGTAGTGATATTTTGACATCTCTGATCCAAGTTTCCATTGAATATCAAGAGATTGATGTACATCCCTCTGTAGCAGTCCACCATTTGAGATTGAATTTTTTCTTTTGCCAGTACCATAGTTGTTGTACAACCTAGTCCACCATGAATCTATTGGGAAATTCGAATAGAAATCTGCTATTGTTCAACTCGTAGATGCTCACCCCAAAGGTGTTTCTCCAAGCAATTGAAGACCATCTCATTATTTCACTCAAGGTAGGCCCCTCCTTGCATGCATCTTCCAAGCCCCCTAGTAGACATCTGTTAAAAATCCCTGATTCTTGAACTCCTGGTTTAACTGAAATTTCTATTACCCCTTTATCTCTTCTAACCTCTGTGTCTCCGGATTTCTTTATGAATCATTTATCGTCTCTAACTACCTTTGCATAAGGAAAGTTGGCATCAATTAACCTGGGTGGACCTACCATATCCTAATTCTTTGGGCATTTAATGAACTCTTCAATTTTAAGAGCAATGTCACACCAACCAGCATTCAGTGTTGTCTCGGGGATGATCAGAACTGCTCTTCCCACTTACTTAAAGAGAGAATGCTCATGTATCTTCCATATTCATTTCTCTTCCTGGTACCGAAATGCTCTTCCCCTCTTGATGACATTTTCCATCTCCTGGTAAAATTCTTTTGGTCCTTAGAAGCTTCCTTCAGGGTAATGCAAATCCACTCCATAGTGTTGTGACTCATCTCTATACTTCTTATCAGTCTGCGACTTCTCTCAACCCATTCATACCAGATTGTTGTGTTTGTTATCCATTTCGTGATGTCAAAAGATGTGAATCCTGCATTGAAGTAAATGCTATTCTCCCCCATGTTCACTGTAAGAATTAGGTAGGGGAAAAGAGAGGTGGTCCTAGAATGGAGAAGTTTGGAGAAAGAAGAATGAAAGAAAGGTTTGGTAAGAATATTTCGGCAGCGAGGACCTGTGCACCCCCGGGATTAGTCGAGGCTCAAAGAGACTTCGACCCCCGGTGCAAATCAAAAAAAAAAATTCCGGCAGCTATGATTATTGGGTAGAAGAAGAGGGAAGATTCCAGTGGAAGAAGTCCACCGAAATGAGAATCTTGAGATCTTGCCTTATCACAAAGCAATGCGAGCAGTGAAGCGCTCGCCTTTTTGAAGTACGACATCAATTAATGAAAGGGAGCTTAGGTGTTTTCCTTGAAATTTGTGTCATGGAGCATCCTTATGACATTTAAATATTTAATTTTTTCTTTATTTGCACCGGGTGTCCGAGTCTCTTAGAGCCCCGACTAATCTTGGGGGTGCACAGGCCCTCAGCAAAGAGTTTCCCGCAAGTGCACCACGGTTAATTCAGGTTTTACCCAGTCCGATGGCCCTCAGAAATTGTTTGCACCCAGTGGGTTTCGATCTTGAGACCTTGAAAGGGAGCAAACCCCAAGGCTCAAGTCTATTACCACCAGGCCAACCCCTGAGGGTTCATTTAAATATTTCCCTTTTCAGTACTTGTTTTGTTACGCCCTATGACTCAAGTCTATCGCAACCTCTATATCATTTGCATAGAATGTTACACCAAAAAATCAATAAGGAAATGCATTTGTACTTACTAATTACTAATTCAAACTTGCTCTCAAAAATTTGTGCATTCCTCTCCTTCCACATAGTCCACCATAATTTAGGCATATTTTAGAACTCAATCTTCAGATATTTGGATTACTTTTAGCAGAACTCCCACACCCATATCCATATCTCAGGACCTCGAATCTCAGTATTTAGATCATGAAGAATCCGACCTCTAGATCCGCATCCATATAGGACACATGATTTGAGCAACTTAGACCAAAATAGAAGTAGAAGGAAGAAGCAGAGATTTGAGCACTAAAGCCACGATGTGCTATATGTGTCTTTGGTGAGGCAATTAATAAGCAAGTGTGGGCCAAACTTGAGGCTCAAAAACCACATACATCCTACAAAATACTTAAATCTTTCAGACGAAAATTTTAGCCAAAATAACGTATTAACAAATTCAAGCATAGTAAAGTGGCACATGTAAGTGCATTGTTTGTTCAAATGAGCATATATGAGAAAAGAATACCACAATCATGGAAGGAACATATTAGCCAAAATAGTCATGCAAGTCATCAGACCCAGAAATAAGTGCCTACTCAACAAACCACACTGATCAATTTAAGTTAAGAGTAGGAGAAGAGGAACACCGAGACTAACATAGGATGGAAGACTATAACTAGTTATCATAAGCCTAATCCATTCTCGCCTTCTACTTACACGGACAAGGAGAGCATCAGTACTGAAGATAAAATTCTTTTTGCCTTAGGCAACATAAATACCAAATTGCAGTACCAAAGCAGATCATAACTTGTCACGTGCAGGAGGAAACCCAAGAAAATCAAATGCATTCCAGAATTCTAATAAATATAAATCAGAAAATTAAAGCAAAAAAACACAGAAACTAATCAATAATGATAGTTTGAAGTCGATAATAGAAAACCACTTGTACACTGATCTATTATGAGTAACATAACTTAATTACATGTTCTCAACTTAGAGAAAGGGGAAATTACCTTGAGATAGTGATCTCATAGGGAAATGTGACACACTCAAGATTTGGTATCGCAGGAATGTGGTCCTTTTTTTCATTTACAAATTTTATAATCTGAAACATAACTTCACAAAGAGATGATTCCAACACTGTGCGGCGAGCAATCCTCTCCTCAGATGCACTTTCTGCACAAAAAAGGTTATACCTCTCTTTACAAAACTGGCTAATGAACAAGTTGTAAAACTGAATGGATGAAAATGCTTCTTCTCAAAAAAAAAAAAAGGAGAAAAAAAGCATGGCACCTCCTGGGTCAACTACTTTTGAGAGATGAGACTTGCCAGGATGACCTTTCGGATGATGAGCCACATTCAAATTTATATACCAGTGCTCCCAGTAAAAAACGTTCAACTTTGGTAGTGAACCACGAGGCTTGTTTGTTTTTGACTTCGCAGAAGGACAGGGAAATCTGCATATTTTCTCCATCCAGTCACACAAATATGTATGTCGATGTTACAACAGAAAATTCATTTAGATATTTAGACCAGTACTGATCTCATTAGCGATTAAAATTCCACAATGTACTTATATCGCTAGTCAAAAGGTTATATGCAACAATATCCTGAGAAAAAATGCAGCATACAATAGAAGAACCAAACAGTACAGAATAAGAAACTACCACAAATCACAAGATATTCTAATGATTAAAGAGCATATTTAAGAAAAAAGAAACAGCTATTTGAGTATGTAAACACTGAACAGAACTATAAAGTAGAGAAAGTGAATGGCCCCATTAGCCAAAACAGTGATTATCACAAACAGAAACAAACTGCAACCACTCACTAACCTGATTTTTCCTGTTAGGGTGCTTCTCGACTCTATCAATGAATTGAGCTATCTTCTCTTCAATTTTCTTTTCAACCTCCACATCACCACACTGAGTCTACATAACATAACATGAAAGAACAATAAACCAAAAGTATACCATAAAATAGTAAATATCAGCAACTTATACTGATCAAAAAATAAATATCAGCAACTTATTGCATAACCACAAAAAATCTCCCAAAAAACACGGAAAGGAAATAAACAAACAAAGACACATGATATATTACAGTATTACACCAACCTCTCCTCTAGACCAGCATAATTTGAAGGACGTAGCTTTTGATTCTATATAATAGAGTGATTCCCCTCTAGTTCAATGTGTCATTAGGAACGTCTTTCACTAATAGTGAACAGTTCATTTGACCATTAATTATCATTCTCTTACAAAAATTAAAATATATAAGCTTCTAATGAAAGAGCATAGTTGTCATCCACTCCTTTTCTAAAGTTCATGATGTCATATCCACATCTCATGTGTCGTCTTTGAATAATCAGGAGTTCTCCTGCTGCAATACCTTATTCAATTCTTTTCTACACACCATACTGATTTAACCAGAGAAAGAAAATCAGGAAAAAGAGATGAGCCTACCATCTACCACCATAAGAATTTATTACTTACATATGTAATGTCAAAAAGTTCCAAATCAACATCCTTCGGCCGCAGCAGGCCTAATGCTCTGTGGAACATAATTGTATGTAAAATACCTGCAATTGACCATTCAATTGTTTAGGATAGAGCTGCACAGTGTATCAAACTACAGTCAAAATAGTTAGGAACTCTGAACTTGCAATCATTGAATGATGAAATCTAGGAGGAACTGACCTCAAAATAGCAAATAAGCAAAAACACAGCAGGAAGGATGTCAAAACCACAGCAAAAGGGTTTCCAAAAAACATCACACTTAAAAACACATGAACAATGTGACATGTGAACAAGTTGTTCATTTATTCATCAACATAAGCAAAAACCTTTAGGCTCAATATGTATCTTGTACAATTTAAGATCCTATCTAAGTCAACTTTGGTATGTGATTTTCATGCATCAATCCATTTTAATCCTCACTACTTCCTCTATCGTACTTCTGCATTTACTAGACCAAATATGTGGATATCTAACTGTTCATTATTTTCTACCATCCAATGCTTCCATATCAAAAAGAAAAATTTCATCATCAACAGGAACAGCCAATGCGTAATATACAGAGGACTTTGTTATTTAATTCTAGATTAGACATCAAAACTAACAATACAAGCCAAAGCTGATATCATACACAAAACTTAGTCAAACAAGTCAAATCTAACTACGAGCTGAAAGCTTATCCAGCCTATTTCCCTAATTGCACACGTATTATCGCAGAGACAAATCTAAGGATCAAACAGGAATCAGGTGCATATGTGAGTTGGTGTAGGCATATTAAGTTTCTTTGAGTCTTCGAAATACATACTTTCTCCATCCAATTTTTATGTAGATTTAAAAATAATTTAATTTTAAAATTAAATAATTTTAGACCATAAATTTCAAGAGTTGCCAATTGTGTAAGCAACTCTGTAATGAATTAATCGGTAAAATTTAAAACATAATAATCACAAATAAAACAGACGATTAAAGGAACTGAACGTACATCGTAGGACTTCTCGTATCTCAAACTGCTCCACGTCCTTTAGCAAGAAAAAAAGTGACGAATTAAAGCAAAATCAAGCACGGAAAAGGAAAAGTCAAAAGCAGAAACTTACAAGTTCTTTTAGCTGGCAAACTTCACAATTCATGATTAACGATTCCTCTCTTAGTATTTGCCAAACAAAACCGCGATTGATCGAGGAGATGATGGAAGTAATAAACCCTAGAGTACGGTACGAGCTTTTGCCGTGCGAACTGAGGAGAAGACTAAGAGAATTTTGCAGTAGTGAAGGAGCAATTTAGATGAAATCGGAATTTCACTATTGAGTGTCTATTTAGACTTCTTCCGGAGTTGATTAAATCAATTTTTAATTAAACAACAAAATAAATCCTTGCAAATAGCTATTTTTTTCTGGAAATAAAATAATTTGTGTGTTGTCTAGTAATAAAAAGCCAGAATAGCGTGTTTTACGTAAGATAAGATTTTCATGGAAAAATATTTTCAAAGAAAGAGAATGAGTTTTGTATGTTGGATGTAAGTAAGAAAATATTGTTTTTAAAATAATTATGTATAATTTAGATTATATTATGAAAGTTAAATGTGATAGAGGTGAGAGGTGCATTCTTGAGAAAATATAATTAATGTATAATATTATTAATGAAATTTATCTTTTTGATTTTCATTAGAAAAATATTATTTTTTTCAATTTTTTAAAAACTTTAACAAGTTGAACATTGAAAAATTCAACAACACCCAAAATAATGGAGTTTTTTTATTGATCAATTCTTCAGTACGACTATGTTATAAGTTAATCAGTTATTTTAGACAAAGTTAATTAAGGCAAAATATTATTTTCTCCAAAATAATATATTGAGTAAAATTTTACAAAGCATATCAAATTCTGGTAAAAATAAAATTAAGGTATACATAAACTGAATTAGTTTGGATTTTCT
>DF361119.1:23868-38735 GCA_000787875.1 Solanum virginianum | reverse complement strand
AATTAGTTTGGATTTTCTGATGTCAAATCAAATTATGTGTCGAGTTTTTAAATCTATAAATCAAACTAAAGTAAAAAAAAATTAAGTTTTTTCAGGTTTTTTGGGTTTCTCAAATTTTCGAATTATTTTGAATTTTTACTACTTTTTTGATAAAATATTTTTACAAATATATAATTCACTTGTGCTTCAATTTTTTTTTCTATCAAAATATAACTATTTTAAGTGTTTTTAAAAAAAAATACAAAATATGATATGAGTGATATCACTAAAACATTTAATAAAAAGTAATAATGAAACCGCATAAAATAAATTTGCCGATAAATAAATCATAATGAAAAGGAGTGATTTGGGATTAAGCCACGTGACGATACCCTCCAAAAGAAAGGGGGCCTTGAGTACTCAAATGCATAGGAGGAAAGGATAATTATTCATCGCACTATGGGATTTCATATTCATGAAAAGCCAAATTTGAACCATATTATGGAACCAAGGCAACCTATCTTACTAATAATAAGAAAGGGTTAAGGACCTCCAATGCCTCGGTCATAATTTCAAAGTACTAAATTATGCTAAAATAAGTCTAATAAGTATTACTACATGATTAAATAAAAAGAAAAACTACATTAAATTGTGTATTTGAATTGTCTATACCAAGGTAAAACTAAAGAACAATATTCAATATCATTGTCATTCTTAGTGTTGAATTTTTATTATTTTATTTTTTTTGTTAGCATTGGTATTGATTTAATTTTAATTTGAACTTTATTTAAATTATTAATATTTATGGACTATCACCTTTATTAGATCATACAAAATTCTAGCCAAACTTAAAATAATATGATTATAAAGATTAAAAAAAATACTATGAAAAAGTATAAGAAATGTTTATAAATAATAATAAAATAAATATTTTTATGTATAAAATGTTAGTGCTAAAATGTTTTGATTAATGACAAACTGCAGGAACACATCAAAAAGGAAACAATGAAAATCCGCAAAGCAAAATCTGGCACAATGCTAAAAGAGAATCTGATGGCAAGCATCAAAGGAAAACAAATATATCAAGATCCAGATGAGATGGTGATTGAAGATCTGATGACAAGCAAGAAAGGAAAGCGTCCAATATGGAATAAAAGTAGAAGTTTGAGCAAATCTGAGAAATCAATCAAGGATCAATCAACCAAGCACAAAAGCAAACTCAAGAAAATAAATAAAGTAACTCAGATCAAGAAGATCAATCACACAATGGACAAATCTAGAAGATTAATTAGATGCCTTGGAAATGATTAATCAGATGACAAATTTGATTTATCTTTCCTTAAGAAGCCTTGCCCTTATCCTTGGAAGATGGAATCCACATTGCATGATTCCAGGGATCAATTCCCTTGAGATGTCATCTTTTCATATGAAAGGAGGCATCCGGATATCTCACAAACTATACAAGCCTATTGCAATCAAGACATTCTTCAAAGTTTTTTATCTTTAAAATCATTGTAATCTTTTAGCTTTATTGTGAGGAAAAAAGAAGAGAGAAAAAGAAGAAAAATTTAATAGAGAGAACTGTATCAAAAAGAAAAAAGAGTCAAGAAAATTATTGAGAGTAGAATAAGTTTCAAATCTTGTAACTGTCCCTTTACAAAAAAGTTTGAAGAGATATCTCTTCCAACCCAAGGGGACTGGACCTAGGATTCACATTGAATCTGAACCAGTATAAAAATATTCGGTGTCAATTTTTTTTTATGCTCTTTACTTTACTCTGCACTATTATCTGATAAATAATAGTCGACTGTTTGATACTCTAGCTAACTAACTGAGTTTAGGTTCAAGAAGAAGGAAGAAAATTCAATTGACCCCCTCCCCTCCCCCCTCTTGCAAGTCTGCTCTCACTACATTTTTCTGTCTAACCACAGGTGAGAAAAGATCATGGCAAATCAACAGCAAACAATTGGAGTCCTGTTTCAAGAGGGAACTTCTCAAACTAGACCCTCTTACTTCAATGGGAAACATTTTTCACACTAAAAGATAAGAATGAAAACATTCATTAAATCCTATGATGTGAAGGTCTAGAGAGTTAACAAACTAGGGGACATCCTTATACTTGTGACCAAACCAACAACTAAAGGTCAAATAAGTACAGAAGGTAGTCAAGCAGCTATCATACCTAGTCTGGAGAACTACACAAATGAGCAGATGGAAGTAATTCAAATCACCTCCAGGACAAAGAATGTTCTGTACAATGCCATCAATGGAGAAGAATATGAAAAGATATCTAGTTGTAAAACTGTCAAGGAAATGTGGGATAAACTGAAAGTCGCCTATAAGGGAACTGACAAAGTTAAGAAAACTATTGTCAGTCTTCTAGTCTATGAGTATGAACTATTCCAAATGAAGAAAGGTGAATCAGTAGAAAGCATGTTTGCTTGCCTCAGCAAAATCATTGGAGAACTCAAGGCTGTGGGCAAAAAATATCCTCCTATTGAGCACATTAGAAGGATTCTCAAAAGTCTACCACCTAAATAACATGCAAAAGTTATGGCTCTTGACAGCATGGATCTTAAAAATCTCAATTATGATGAAGTCAGAGGTGATCTGATTGCTTTCGAGAAAACATATCTAAATAAGAAGGGAGGAGGTTGACAAGAAAAAATCTGTTGCATTCAAAGAGATTGATGAGATCTAAGATGATGAACAAGATCTAAATGAAAATGAGATTGTATTAACTACAAAAATAGTGATGAAAACCTTCAGACACAACAGAAATCAAAGAAGAGGTAAGAAAAACTATTCTAAAAACAAACAGATTACTAATTACAATTGAAATGATGGCAGGTGATATTAATGTGATAAATTTAAACACATTGCAAGTGAATGTCCTGAAGCCAAAAGAAGATATCCTCAAAGGCAATTCAAAAATAAAGCTTTTAGTAGTTGGATTAATGAGGATATATTAGAATATGACAATGAAGACAATACAAATGTCTGCTTCATAGCTATAGGCGAAATCAGCCAGGTAAGCAATGATTTATGTAATAACTATCTTCATTTGAAAGATCTCCTAGATCGAACCATTATAGACTTGAAAAAATCTTTTGAAAATCTTAGATCCATATAAGATGAAAAAAATGCTTTAGAAATTAAACTTGAGGTTTGTACTGTTGAGCGAGATTTACTAGATGAAGAAAACTTCGAACTTAAAAATTGTTTGAAAAATGTTCAAAAACATTGTAGCCCCAATAGATCTTTCAAGTCAACTTATTCTCAAAATGATTTGTCCAGTCATTCTACTGTTGATCAACCTAGTTAACTATCATGCCATTATTGTGGTAAATCTGGACACACCTACTCCAGGTGTCGTATTCATCACTCAAAGCCTTTTAATATGGTCTGGAGGGTCAAGGCTACGGCTAACTAAAAGAGACCCAAAAATATTTGGGTACCTAAAAGTCAAAATTGATCTAGTCTTGCAGGAACATTGCACTAAATTCAAAGGGAAGTGGTGTCTTGATAGTGCATGTTCAAACCATATGACAGACAACAAATCTTTCTTCAAATCTGTAGCTGACTATAAGGGAGAAAAAATTTGCTTTGGAGACAACTCAACTGAAACTGTATTTGACATTGGCACAATCTCATTTAGCGAATCTTGTGACGTTACCAATGTTTATCTAGTGAAAGGGCTAAAATTTAGTTTGTTAAGCATCAATCAACTATTTGACTCAGATCTGGAAGTAAGACTCAGAAAAACAGGATGCATCATTGAAGACAGCTTTGGAAAGGAGATTCTTCCTGGAAGCTAAGATAAAAATGTATATATCCTGGATTCCATCAAAGGAGCTACTAAGCACATCTATCTAGCGTCCATGACAGAGGATCCATGGATCTGGCACAAGAAGTTGGGACATGCCAGCATGAGACTCATCAAAAAGCTGACTAAACTTGATCTTGTTATAGGTCTTCCAAAAATTGACTATGTCAAGGATCACATCTGTGACGCATGTCAACTAGATAAGCAAACAGAACTCCTTCGCAAATAAAGATATTGTCTCTACTACTAAACCTTTGTAGCTTCTTTATATGGATCTCTTTGGTCCTATTAGAACAACTAGTATCAGAGGCAAAAAGTATGTTTTTGTCACAGTTGATGATTATTCTCATTTTACTTGGGTAATATTTTTGGCTAACAAAGATGATACCTTAAAGAATTTTGAGTTCTTTTCTGAGAAAGTTCAGAGAGAAAAATACTACTACATTACATCTATTAGAAGTGATCATGGTACAGATTTCCAAAGCAAAGTATTTGAAAATTTTTGCAATAAAGAAGGCCATAAGCATAACTTTTCAGCTCTACAAACTTCTCAGTAAAATGGAGTGGCTGAAAGAAAGAACAGGACTCTTCAAGACATGGCCAGAACCATGATCAGTGAGCATGATCTCCCTCATCATTTTTGGGCTGAAGCTGTAAGCACGACATGTCACATCCTCAATAGGTGCCTCATCAGACCCATTTTGAAGAAAATCCCTTATAATTATGAAACGATAAGAGGCCAAACATTTGGCTATTTCCGTACATTTGGCTGAGAGTGCTTCATTCACAACAACAGTAAGGATAATTTGAGTAAGTTTGATCCCTGCAATGATGAGGTATTTTCCTTGGCTACTCTAATTCTAGTAGATCTTACAGAGTATTCAATAAATATATATCTTCTATAGAAGAATCTGTTCATATTATATTTGATGAATCTAATCAACCTTCTGAGAAAAGATGCAGCTCGGACTATGAAGAAATTATCAACTCACAAGGTGCAGTTATTTCTTCAAAAGAAGCTATAGAGAAAGATCAATCGACTTCATCAAATAAAAGTCAACTGGTGACTGAGTCAGTCCTAAATGAATGGATGAGTGAACCTGACTATCCGAAGAAGTTCATCATTGCGAATGCAAGTGATGGAATGAGAACAAGAGCCTCAAGCAAAAAGAGTGCCAATATAACTCTTACCTCGTAGCTAGAACCCAAGAAAGTTGAAAACGCTCTAGAAGACAATGAATGGGTCAAGTCTATGAAGGAAGAACTTGAACAATTTGAGAAAAATTAATTTTGAACTCTAGTTAACAAACCTGAAAACACTTTCATCATTGGAACCAAATCGGTGTTTAGAAACAAGCTGAACTAAGATGGAAAAGTTATCAAAAACAAAGCATGGCTGGTAGCACAAGGCTACTCTCAATAGGAAGGAGTCGACTATGATGAGATTTTCGCTCCTGTTGCCAGGTTAGAATCTATTCGTATGCTTTTAGCTTATGTTATTTTCAAAGGTTTTAAATTATTTCAAATGGACGACAAAAGTGTTTTTTTAAATAGTTTTATAGAAGAAGAATTTTTTGTTAAACAACCTCCGGGCTTCGAACATCCTAATTTTTCTCACCGTATTTTTAAGTTGTCTAAAGCCCTGTATGATCTCAAGCAAGCACCACTAGCTTGGTATGATCGACTAAGTAAATTTTTGCTGAACCATGGCTTTTCTAGAGGAAGTATTGACACAACTCTTTTATTAAAAAAATTCTCTTCTGATAATATTATTATTCAAATATATGTTGATGATATTATTTTTGGAAGTACTAATGACAACTTGTGCAAGGAATTTGCTGATCTCATGCAAAGTGGGCTAGAAATGAGCCTTATGGGTGAGTTAACCTTCATTTTTGGATTACAAATTCTTCAATCTGATCATGGAATCTTCATCTGCCAAAGTAAGTATACTAAGGAGTTGATTCAAAAATTTGAAATGGGGAATACAAAGTCCATTAGTACCCCTGTGAGCCCCTCATGCAGCTTAGACCTAGATGAAAATGGTAAGAGCATTGATGAATCTAAATATAGAGGTATGATTAGTTCATTACTTTATCTTACTGCTAGTAGACTCAATATTATGTTTAGTGTTTGCAAATGCGCTAGGTTTCAAACTGCTCCTAAAGAGTCTCATTTGACTGCAGTCAAAAGAATTATTCGATATCGAGTGAGAACTACTTCTTTAGGACAATGATATAAAAAATCATCTGTATTTGATCTTTGTGGGTTTCCAGATGTTGATTATGCAGGTGATAAAGTTGATCGAAAAAGCACTAGTGGATCCTGCCAATTTCTTGGGGAATCTCTCATCTCCTAGAATATCAAGAAACAAAATTGTGTTTCTATATCTACCACTGAGGCAGAATATGTGGCAATTGGTTTGTGTTAGACTCAAATTCTTTGGATTATTCATCAATTGGTTGATTATGGTATTGTTGCTAATCCTGCTAAAATTTTCTGTGATAATTCTAGTGCAATTTATCTCTCAAAAAATTCTCTTTACCATTCTAGGACTAAGCATATTGACATCAAGCACCATTTTATTAGAGATCATGTTTTAAATGGTAATTTTGCAGTTGATTTTATTAATACAGAAAATAAGCTTGCCAATATTTTTACAAAACCTTTGTCAGAAGAAAAATTTTGCAATCTAAGAAATTCCTTAAATATTGTGTCAAAATCTTTTCAAATATAGTTATTATTCAGTTTTCGCATTAATTGATTCTTTTACCTTAAATAATTACCCTGCATTTATTATGTGCAGTAATTACTTTTGACGGCTGATTGCATATCCTTCCTTTTATGTCAGTTTGAACCTTTTCTTCTTCCCGTCTTGTCACTTCGTTCCCATTACCTTTTTCTCTTTGTTTTTCATTCCCCTCTTTAAATTCCTTGAACTCATTTCTTTTCTTCTTCAATCCTCCATCTTCTCCGTTCATCCCTTACGCCTCTCAAAATGCCTCCTCGAAAAAGCTCCAGGAACAAGGGAAAGGGCGTAGCCTAATCTTCAGTTCCAGTAGACTCTGAAAATTCCTTTTCCTCCTCCTCCCCTGCCTCTCCCCTCTTTCATCCCTTAAACGCTTTGTTCCTTCTCAACCTCCTACTAACCCTAAGAAGAAACACATGTTCGATGTTGAAAGCTCGTTTGATGTGAAGATAAATTTCTGGAGTTCCTCGAATGAATCTCTGTTTCAGACTCTCAAATTGAAGACTATTGTACATGGGCATATTGTGGATTTGGACCACCTCATGACGATTCACTGTCCTATCAAGAAAGTTTTTGTGTTTTAAGGATGGGAAAAGATTTTCTCATCTCCTCTAAAGATCATTTATGAACCTCTGGTAAGGCTTTTTTATGCAAATCTCTGCTCTTCTATCCCTGGTAAAATCGAAACCCTAGTTCTAGGGAAAAGGATCTTCCTTGACCCTGATATCTTTGATGAAATTTTTGAGATACATTGCTTTGGGTTCTCTTTCCCAGTCAAAACCTCTTTGCCTTCTGATTTCAATGTCTCCTTTGAAAAAGCCAAGAAGGCCCTCTTGTCCTCATCTTCTAGTCCCTGTCCCTCAAACAGAGGCCCAAAGGACGTCTTCTTTGAAGCCAGGGTTCTCGCTCACATTGTGGCAACAACCCTTGTTCCCCGTGCTGGATCTCTCTCTACCCTCTCTGCTCGAGACACTTTTTTCACCTACTATCTTCTATCTAAGAAAAGAATCAAACTCTCCTTCTGCATACTCCTTCATATGGCTGACTCAACTCTGGATTCCCAAAGTCTTCCTTATGGGATGCTTATCTCTAAGATTCTCGAGACATACAATGTATACCTTTTTGACATCCTTCCTCTTTTTGTTAAGCAATGCTATAATTCCAAGGCCTTCAGTAACATGGGCTATTCACTCTCCAATGAATCTTGGTCCCTTAAGTCTAAACCCTCTTCTGGTCATGGTGATGAACCGGCTTGTGACAACTCTCCTCATGAACCTGTTCCTCCTACTCCTCTTGATCTAAAGGTAATTAAGATCTGCATGCCAAGATCTCAGGCGTGGATGCAAAGTTCAAGAATCTGCAAGACCTAATCATGTCCTATCACTTCAAGCTCGACGTCATTACAGAAACTTTGAACAAGGTCAAGGATATCACCAAAAAAATTAGAACTAATGTGGGGAAGATTCGTCTGGATCTCATTCAAAGCATCAAGAAAGGCATCAAGGTTGCTCAAAGGATTCAAAACAACTATGATGTTATAACAACCAATCTGACTAATATGTTTGAGAATCTAAAGACTGCCATCGTCAATACCATCTCTTACTTTCTCCGCCCTCGCGACATTGTCTCTTATCTGTGTGATGAAGTTTTTTTTTAATCTCAAACTGCTATATATTTTTTTGTGGACTACATGCTTTATTATGCATATGAACTACTTATTCTGATATGCAAAGCATCTTTTATTATTAGTACTGTTGCTTCTTCTATTTTTTTTGTTGTTTCTTTTTCGCTGATGTCAAAGGCGAAGAAGTAATATAATAAAGTCGATTAATGAATGCATAAATTCAGAGGAAGTATCATTTCCTTGAAGCTATTAGAGAGGGGAGCTCTGGCAATTGACTAACACTATCAGGGAAGTTAACTACATATGAAATATTGTCATCATAAAAAGGGGGAGATTGTTAGTGCTAAAATATTTTGATTAATGAAAAACTGTAGGAATACATCAAAAAGGAAACAATAAAAATCTTCAAAGAAAAATCTAGCACGATGCTAAAAGAGAATCTAATGACAAGCATAAAAGAAAAAGAAATATATCAAGATCCAGATGAAATACTGATTGAAGATCTAATGACAAGCGAGAAAGGAGATGAGATGTTGATTGAAGATCTGATGACACGCAAGAACGAAAAGCGTCCAATATGGAATAACAGTAGAAGATTGACCAAATCTGAAAAATTAATCAAAGATTAATCAATTAAGCACAAAAGCAAAGTCAAGGAAATAAATAAAGCAACGCAGATCAAGAAGATCAATCATACAACAGAAAAATCTAGAAGATCAATCAGATGCCTTGGAGATGATCAATCAGATGACAAATCTGATTTATCTTTCCTTAAGAAGCCTTGTCCTTATCCTTGGAAGATGGATTCCACATTGCCTGATTCCATAGATCAATTCCCTTAGGATGCCATATCTTCATATAAAAGGAGGCATTCGAAATATCTCACAAATTATACAAGCCTACTACAATCAAGTTGTTCTTCGAAGCACTTTATCTTTAAAATCATTGTAATCTTTTAGCTTTACTGTGAGAAAAAAAGAAGAGAGAAAAAGAAGAAAAAATTGATAGAGAGGACTGTATCAAAATAAAAAAAGAGTAGAAAATTATTGAGTAGAATAAGTTTCAATTCTTGTAACCCCCACTTTACAAAAAGGCTTGAAGAGATATCTATTGCAACCTAAGGGGACTAGACCTAAGATTCACATTCTGAGCTAGTATAAAAATATCCGGTGTCAAATTTTCTTTTATGCTCTTTACTTTATCCGCACTCTTATATGATAAATAATAGTCGACTGTTTGATACTCTAGCTGACTAACTGAGTGCAGGTTCAAGAAGAAGGACAAAAATTCAATTCACTCCTCCCCTCCCCCCCCTCTCTTGCACTTTCGTAAAATAATTTTTAAAAGTTATATATACAATGTCAGTTGGGTTTGGTTGGTTTGACTTTTAAGAGTTAAAACCAACTCAATGCAAGTATAGTTAGATTTCTTTTCAATGCCAAATCACTAGTTGAACTTTTTTCTTGATTTGACTCTATTTGTCGTTTGATGCGATTTTTTATTTGATTTTGTTCAGCAAAATAATGTGATAATCGAAATAAAATAAACAACATATAGTAAAAACTATATATAAGGGCACGACCAGTCCTATAAGAGTTACTAAACCTCCACACAGCAAGACAACATCTACCTTTGTAACCTCCAATTCTTTCTATTTAAAATCCTGTCCTAGATAACATGAAATTGTGGCATATCATTATAATCACCTCTCTTCATCAATATTTTTTCAATCTACTCCTACCCCTTTGTGTACCCCTACATCCAACTTCCCAAGCCACCTCACTGAAGTAGTGGCGCACCTTCTTTGCATATGTTCAAATTATGTTAGTTTTGACTTCCCAAGCCACCTCACTGAAGTAGTGGCGCACCTTCTTTGCATATGTTCAAATTATGTTAGTTTTGACTTCCCAAGCCACCTCACTGAAGTAGTGGCGCACCTTCTTTGCATATGTTCAAATTATGTTAGTCTTGCTTGCCTCATTTTATTTGTTACTCAGACTACTCCGATCCCACTTTCTCTTGGATAACCTCATTCATAATCTTGTCAATACTCCTAATGTCATACATCCTTATCAACATCTTCATCTCCGCAACGTACATGCATCTTCTGAACATGTGAGTTCTTGAAACACATTACACCATATAATAAGAACGGTCTAACCAACGCTTTACACAACTTATCTTCTAATTAGTTTAGTTGATATCTTCTTATCACACAAGACTCCAAAGACAGGCCTCTATTTCATCCATAATGCCCTAATGAAATGAGTAACATCCTCGTCGATGATCCTAGTCATTATGGAGACCGAAAATATGTAAAATTTTCTTTTTGAGAATAGTTTATTGGTCTAGCCTCATTTTCATGTCCGCTTCAAAAATAAGTATTTTTAGATTTTGTGAATAAAATTTACATAAGTTGTATCTAGGAAATCAAGTATTTTTAGCAACATACAATTCTATGGTGTTTGTCGAGTAAACTAACATTTAATAGATACATAAATATTTTTGTAGATAATGTAGAAAGAAGACGATTAATTGATAAGACCAAATCCTACATCATAGCCATATTGTCCTAGAAAGCGTAAAAGGAAGGGGGAAATGGATAGATGGCAAATGGACCTTGATGGCTAATTACTATGCCTTTTTTTGCGCAAAAAACACACGTAAAACCATAATTATTTAAGAAAAAATTACTTGAGTAAACATTTTAAGATGCTAAATTATAAAATATGTTAACACCTCAAAATATTTACCCTTTTGGGGTTTTATTTACTATTATGTCATGTTCAGTTTTATGTTCTTTTTATATATATTTAATTTAAAATTAAATTTTTAGTTTTGAAAATGTCATAATTTGTGTGGAAAGTCATATATTTTTTGTTTATTTTTTCATATAAAATACAAGTAATTAATGATAGAATAACATATGTCAGACTATTTACTTTTTTATGGATGAACTTTTTTATTTTTGTATGTACTTATGATATATATTACGTCAAAAAGTTATATATTAGTAATTGTATCCGTTGATTATTTTTCTTGGAAAGTAGAGTAATAAATACTTCAATGACTTGTGTCAGAGATTTTTTTTTGGGGGGGTGGAGGGGTTATTTTCATCCATTTTGCATGTACTACACTTATATTATATTATATTATATATATAAACTTGGGTTATTGACCAGTGGCGTGTACTATTAAACCAAAAAAAGGTAAATAATTATCTGAGATTGAGAAGGCATTTATTAACTTTTTATGTTCCCAAAGTCGGCTGAATAATCTTTTAATCTTTTTTGGCTGATGAAATTTTGAGTTTTCTCATAGTCCTTCCATCTTCCTTCTCCATTTTCTTACTCTTCATCCTTTCTTTTGTAGTTTTTATGGTTTAACTACACTTTTGTTTTTAGAATTCTTTGTCTGTTCATCTTCTATATTTTTCTGTTTTTTCCCTTGTGGTTAGTCCGTCTGTTTTCTCTGTCATAACAATAGGTGGAGAAAAAACTCCTGTTAGGAAAAGTTCCTGTTTAAATGTAGACACTATTGATTTGGGTAGCACACTCATGGTATGCTCAAGACTGACATTCAATCTTGATTTGTTTACTCCGTCTCCAGTACGTGTTCAAGATAGAGGCAACCCCAACATTATTGTTTTTAAGTCGTTGCAAAAAACAAAAATTAGAGAAGGTGCGGTGATATCGTTGCAGGGGAAAGGAAACGAGAAAGTTGATTTAGCCGAGGAAACTCCGTCTGTAGTTCGGGACAAGTCTAAAGATGGATGAAATCCCAACGTGGCGGTTGTTTACGTTTAGTTCATTATTGTTAACACTTATACAATTTACAGTCATTTGGGTTATTGTTGGTTGTATTTTTTGGTATGTTATTATTTTTTATGGTAACACAATGGATTATGTGAGTGTATTTTTTTTAAACCAACACTATTCTGTACAGGTTACAGAGATTTTGTTTATTATTGGTTCTTTTGTTTCTGTTTGTTATTTTTGATTTTTTTTTTCAATATGAAAACAACCTTGGCTTGTAAATTTGAGTTTACATATTTTCTGTAACTTGTCCAGAATTTCGGTTTAATGTTTGTTTTTCATAAAATTATTGAGTTTTAAATTAACACAATGGTTTAGGTGGAAGGGTCTTGTCATCTTGTACTGTAACTTTACATATTTCCCCCTACACTCTATAGAGATTGTGTTTATTGTTGGTTGTATGCTTGGTTACGGACAACACATTGTTTTTGGTGTTTTTTTTTTCCCAAAGTGAAACCAACCTTCACATCTAAATTTGACACTACATATATTTGGAAACATATACTGAAGTTTGGTTAAATGCATGTTATTTTTTGGTAAAATTATTATTTTTTAAGGTGACACATGGGTTAGGTGGAAGGACCTTTCACATCTTGTTCTCAGACATATTTTTTAATATACTTTCAACTAAAACAAAGCCAAATAAAATTGTACTTGATGGTTATGCAGATTTTAAACCAAGTCTAATTCATTACAAAAGTCCCTCATACTTACAGGGGTTTAGTTTATTATTGGTTGTATGTTTGATTAATTTATTATTTTTTTATGAGTAACACAATGTTGTTGGTGTTTTTTTTTTCAAAATGAAACCAATCTTGACTTGTAAATTTGACTTTATATATATTTGGAAACCCGTTCAAAATTTGCTTTATGTATGTTATTTTTTTGGTTAAATTATTGATTTTAAGGTAACACCATGGTTTAGGGGGAAAGACATTCACATCTTGTACTCAGACAAACTTTTTAACACACTTTCAACCAAATTAAAGCCAAACAAAATCCTTCCTAATGTTTATGCATATTTTAACCCCAAGTATAACTTTACATATTTCCCTAATACTTTACAGAGATATTGTTTATTATTGGTTGTATATTTGGTAAATTTATTTTATTTTTAACATGGTTTCAACCTAAACAAAGTCAATTATAACTTTACCTGTTTTTTGTGCATATTTTCAAACTTAAATTAACTATGGTATAATTTACTTTAGTTTATTGGTTATTATATTGTGTAGAAATATAGAATTTTTTCAATTTATTATCCATAATCATTACTATCATTAAATGAAGAGAGACAAAATATAAGAAGATTTTATTTGAATGTACTATGCAACTGGCACTTCTCTTTCTATATGCAAATTTTTTGATATTTTCCAATGCACAAACTCACTATTAACACTAGATGCATTTACACCTTTTTTTATTGCCACACGTTTTGCTTTTCTTTTCTTTTTTAAAACTTTTATTGGTATTTTTTTATTAACAGATGTTGGGTTTCTTTTCTTTTCTTTTTTTTTTTTTTTTGTGACCTTTTCTCCATATATGTACATCTTTGTAATAAAAAGTTAATATTTGGTGATAAATATTTTGATGATATTTTCATGTAATAAAACCTTTTAAAAATGTATAGGGAGGGGTTTTCCTCATTATTTAACTAAGTAGTGACCAAAGAAGATTAAAAATATTTGACGATTTTCTTTTTTTAACAGGCCCTCATCTTGGATAAATATTTAGGTTTATTGGCAATGAAGTTGTTTCATAAAGCTAATAAATTGAAGTATGAAAATATGTTACTTTGACAAATTTACCGTACCATTTGATCAGATTATTCAATTCTTTAGCAAAAGCAAAATTGTTTTTGTCACGATTAGAGAAAGGGCAATAAACTTGTAAATTTCTTGACCAACATTGGTGAAACTGTCTTTCACAGAACCATGGATGATTTATTGATACTATTAAAACCCCATTGAATTTGGAGAAGCTTGGCATTCTAAATTTTAGGTTCAAGCCAAGAATGAACCACTTTGTTATTTCATCCATTTCAGTTTGTTTGAATTTTGATGTATTTTGGTTTTGCATTAAATTGAAGAAAATTAAAAAAGACATTTTAATCTTTTGGTCTCAACTAAAGATATGTCAAATACACCAAAATTTATTTAAATCTGGTGGTCTTAAACATATTATGTGAAAAGTTAAAATCACAAACTTGCTGAAAAGAAAAAACACAATTATTTTCTAAACGGACTAAAAAAATTAGATCAAACAAATTAAAACGGGGGAGTATTAATGATGCTTTGTGTAATTATGCTAACTAATAATCTGTTTGATCAATATTCTTAAATTAGCTTATTTTGAAAAGTATTTTTAGTGATAAATAGTTTGTGTATGACCAATAAATTCAAAAAATATTATAGGAAAATCGTATTTCTTTAACTTTTGAGAAACGATTTCTGCTATTCTCAAAAAACATTTATTTTCTCCCAAAAATCTAATCAAATATCTCATTTTATAAAACTAAGTATTTTTGGCATTGCTATAAGTGTATAATCTCTTTTTAACTTGATATGTGAAGAAGATTAGTTTTCAAATTTGGACTAATATTTTGCTCATGTTGTATAACATCTTGTTTCTATTGATGAAGTCAAACATTTTTGAAAATGATATTCAAAAATTAATATATATGTATAAAATATAATTTATAACTTATATATCTAGTATAATTTTCAATATATGCAATATAATTTTTCGACAAAGAATTCAATGAACCAACTTTCAGTATGTGACTATGTCACTGCTTGTTTCTCTAGCCTTTTCTAGAAGTTATCGTCTATGTCCTCCTTGCACTTATTTTCTTTGATAAATAATATACAGGTC
>DF361119.1:0-23815 GCA_000787875.1 Solanum virginianum | reverse complement strand
TTTTCTTTGATAAATAATATACAGGTCGAACTCAGCCATAAACCACCAAGTGGACCTTTGTTTATATATATATCACTTAACAATAATAAATCATATCTGAACTGAATAATAACAACAATGCATGACAAGTGACCCCAAATACTTTTTTTCAGATATGTGATAACCACTGAATGTTTGTGACATATTGGTCTCCAGAAAAACTCATATTTTACTTTCATCATGCCACAGAGATCATTTATCATGGAATGTTCATTAGGCCATTTAATGTAATCTTTCAATGAAGGTTCCATAAATATAGTAAAATCTTAAACATCACCGGTGAATCTATTTGGCAGGAACTCAACTAATTTCATCAAAAACTAACTTAGCAAACAACCACAAAACATTTGCTTGTTATGTATGACGACATAAGAAGCAAGTAGATCCTTTTGCAGACAGCTCTTGTAGTCAACCTCTTATGACCAAGAAAACATAGTACTTAATAATACGAGACCAAATTAAGGATGTCGACCAGCTGCTTTGCCACAGAGAAGAGCATTGGTAGGTATGTCATATTCATTAGCCAAACTAGCTGTTGGATTGTAGACCCTGAGGTAAACCTGTTGTCCAAGGTATTGCCTATCCCACATTGCAGACCTCAAATTCCACATTCCTTGGTTGTCCAAAGACACAAATATAGCAGTCCAAGATTTAGGATAAACCTGTAACAAACATTTCATGTTGAAGCTTAGAAACTGTGATTCAGCTTTTCATGAACCAATACTACTACACTTAAATGATTTAAGATTACATACATTGTCACTGTTGAGGATTTTAACAATAATACTTCCTCCGTTTCAATTTGTTTGTCTTGTTTTTTAATTAGTTTGTTTCAAAAAGAATGTTTTTTCCATTTTAGGCAACTCTTTACTTCCAACTTTCCACGTGACATGTTTAAGACCACAAAACTAAAGGACATTTTGATGTGCATTAAAAGGTCTTCTTAACTTCCAGAAACTTTGTGTTGAGTCAAAACCACACAAATAAATTGAAGTTCTCTATAAGAAGTTACTTGTAGTTGAATTTTAGGTAACTTGATAGTCTGAAACTTCTTTACTTTGTGGTGTATATTAGTTGAGGCTCTTCTCTTTACGTGATGTCCTTGAAGCAGTTGCATCGCCGTGGAGGAAATTGGAATTACCTGTGTAGTATGCCTAGTAAGAGCATCAACAAGATTATACCCTTTTCTACTACCTTGTGTCCAAGTACCTGATCCGAAACTGCAAATATTAACAGAAAGAGTAAGAAAGCTAAGTCGACCTTACACTAAGCGCGATGAATCAAAACCTTTTAATGATTATGACATACCCTACGACCCAGAAATCATAACCGTCAAGATGCCAAGATTGCATTGTGTCTTCATTGTTTTGGAAAACGATTTCAAGGAACTCATGGAGAGAAGATGGCAAGACAGCTGTAGCTAGGTGTGGAGAACCAGCAGTTGGAGCACTTCGAATGGAATCCAAACTGAATACCCCGGGGATGTTAAAGTGATCAGCAAGTTTCAGAGGGGTGTCAGGGTTAATGTAAGAGATACCATTGACAGCGTATCTCTGCTTCCCACTGATAAGTGGTGCAGAGTTGGCAAGCAAGATTGTCCTTGAAGGTGTAATTCTTCCATAATGGAATGAACCCTGAGGATTTGGTCTAGCTGCATTTGATGTCAAATTCCACCTTCAAAAGGAAAACAACTAGTTAGGTAATTGAAGAGCTATAACCATCATAGTTGTCAATTTTGCCTCCCATATTCCCAGTCATATGCTTGAGGCAAAAATACCAAGCTGGTGCAACAGAATAATGGTCCCCTTTAAGGACACTGCAGCAGGAGACTCATGTTACTTGCCTTGCAGACAATAGTTTACCTCGCTAAAGTGTTGTCATAGTAAGTTGCTACCCTTGTTAGTCCAAGGTTATCCTTCACCCTAACAATCTATGAATGTCTATTCATGGTGAATCAAATGAAAACTTTAACAAATACAGGACTAAGGGCAATAAACGAAGCCAGGATTGTAAAACTTGAAAGGCCATAATGCATTGGTGTGTCTGTGAGAAGGTAGTGGAATGCACAGTGGGATGTATACCTGATCGTTCTCGCTTGCATCACAGACCACTCAAATTGATCAGATGGACCAGCTGGCACAGCTCCAGATACAGGTGTTTGTGAGTTTGTGTAGTGAAGCACTGAAGTGGTAGTAAGGACAGTTGTCGTGAACCTTGTAGATGCAACAATGTAGTAGTCCTTTGGAGATTGATCCAAGGTGACAAGGATAGATAAAGATTGACCAACATGGACATCAAAAGAATCGTATAAATTTTGAATGACATGGGATCCTTCAACCTCTACCAGCTTCATCTTGTGGCCCTGAATTCTGAAGTTAACGGTAGTTTTCAAACCCACATTTGAAATTCTGAACATATATGTTTTGCCTGAAAATCAAAAGCAAGATCGGTGTTGTTAATGAGTTGTTACTTGTAGAGGGTAAAACAGCAGCACATTTTATGGTGAATGGCAATTCAGTAATGAACATGGGCATTAGAGAAGATTCAAATGCTGAGAATAACCTTGATCGCCAGTGAAAGTTGACTGCTTTTGGCCATTTATAAGGAGACCATCTGGGAAGGGAAGAGACTTCTCTGAATCCAATATTTGCCGCAATGCCTGCAAGTCCCCAGGGTACGAAGAAATTGAGTATCCTTGTAATTAAAAAAATCTTCACACATGAGAGCAATGGAAAACTTCATGTAATTTCCTTCAAGCATTTTCTTAAATATGTTTTGACATTTACTCAAAATTCTTAAAAATGAAAACATCACACATACATAAAAATCATAGACTGTGGCAAGGAATGAAAAGTATATTTCTTTCGATGTCCCAAACAAATCAAGAAAGAAGGCATTAATACATATCATTAGATGAGGCAGAAATTAGGGTCCTCAATAAGTTACTTCTAGCATATGACTGACCAGAGGGAGCTAGAGAGAAAGCTATGGGGTCGGCAGAATCCAATAGCTTTGGTCAGATTTATGTAGAACCAAGCTGTACTTTTAAGAATTTAGAACCCAGAAAAGCTTCTGGCAATGCCTACGTGACCAACGGTAGCTAATTTTAAATCGAAAAGACCGTAAGAAATAGGCAGTAGACTCACCTTATGACTAGTCTTGTACCAATCACCAATAAGCAAACTGAAATCTCCAGCAGGTTTTGCATATGGAACAGGGATTACAGATCTTGCATAAACATTAAGTACTCCAAAACCTCCTGCAGCTCTGTGCAGTTGAGTTGAAGGAAAATAAGTATAGCTTCCAATCTGGTCTTTAGCTTGAAACTTGTAAGTGTAATTTGCGTTTGGAGGAATAGGACAATTAGTTCCCAAAACTCCGTCTTGCCAAGAGTTCTTTCTCTGTTTGATTCCGTTCCTAAACATAATAAATAATTTTCAGTTTAACACTACGCTTTCTAGCTCTTCTACCATGAACACTAAAGAAACAGAAGAATGCAGTCATCCCAGTCAGTTGCCACAATCCAAAAGGGGAACACAATTCGAAAACAAGTGCAACAACAACAACAAAGCCAGTGTAATCCCATGAGGTCTGGGGAGGGTAAGATGTACACAACCTTACCCCTACCTCTTTATGGGGTATAGAGGTTGTTTCCGATGGAAATTCCTCTTTCATCTAGACTTGGACCGACAATGTGAATGAGATCACACAGACGAGTGTAATAAACAAAATTAACCGCGAATAAGTAGGTTTTTAAGAGGTTAAGGCCATATGCAAGCAAATGTGAATACACAAAGGGATATATTGGAAAGGAAACTCACCATGTCAAGAGAAGGGGTTCATCCAACTTATTAATCAAGTTGAGGACAACATTTTCATTAGTGACAAGATCAAGCCTAGGACCAGGGAACTGACCATTGATAAGTATTACCTAACAAGTTCAAAGAATCAAAGCTTTCATTAAAAAAATGAAATTTCTTGATTAACCCATATCAGGACAAAGTAACCAAACAACAACAGCTAAGAGGGAAACATAGTGCTAACCTGCTGGGGAGTACCTAATGGAGAAGCCATTCCATAAGTGGCAGTCCATGTAAAGTATCTATAAGCATCCTCTGCTTTTACAACAGAGACAGTCCAAAAAACCAAGATTCCACAAAGCAGATGAAGCAAACCAAGTTTCCCCATTGGAGGAGTGGTGAAAGAATAGTCACCCAAACCCTTTTTATAATGTACCTGCAAAATCCCATTTCACATTATAATGTAACAGATCTTCAAGTACAAAAGAGACCATTGGAGATGTCACTAAGAAATTCTTGAACATTTTCAGCTCAAACAAGAACTAAGAACAAAAAAAGACAGCAGCTTTAAACAGAACGAGAAAGGAACATACCAAGTTCTTTAAGTGGCTAGCTGAGTATTTCTACTAAAATGGAAAAAAAAAACGAAAGAATTGTATATATGAATCTATCACTTTCTGGTTTGTGTAGTGTCTTCAAGTGAAGCAGTTTGAATATGAAGCAGCAGATAAATAATGAATGGGTAGGTGAATAAAAGTTCAATTGGATGGGCCTAGCTATCTAATGCCAACTCTCATATTCGGCGCATTCACGCGTTTTCACATATTTATGGGACATTAACCTCTTTTCTGCTCTAATTAGAATAATTTAATAAAGTAGTTTAAAAAATATTATTTAACGTTCATGCTATTTGATTCTTAAAAAATGAAATGTGATGAGTAAAAGGTGATGAATGGAATATTGACATTGATTCCCATCCTTCTCTCCAGGTGTGAAGAATAAAGAGGAATGGATATAGAAGTTTAGCTAGTAAAAGATTAAAGCTGCAGCAGCAAGCAAATATTAGGGAAAATTACAAATATGGTTCCTTATGTTTGTCCAAGTTTAAAATAATAATTCCTTTAAACTGAGCACTTTTTGTCCCCTTTTAAATTTTCACAAATTCTGGCTATCTTCTGTAAAGACAAAATTTTAGTAGTAGTAAAGAGGAAGGGAATGAATATTATTTATTCGGTGAGAATTAAGGGAAAAAACGAAATATGGAAAGGGAGAAAGAAGATAAAATTAATTATGAGGGAGACCCATGTGAGATGTTGGTTGTTATGTGGATGTATTATTGATTTGGAAAGTATGGGGTCCAATGGCTATTACAAATGCTTTACAATCAAGATTTCATGGGAAAACGATATCCGTAGGACCCATAATTTCTTTTATCTATTTTTGGAAAAAGGATAAAAAATATTTTTGAATTATTTGAAATAAAACAAAAAATAGTTATTTCATTGTGTTTTGATTTAAAAATATTTCTTCGTTATATTTTTGGATAAAAAATATCCTTATGTTAAATTTATAGCTCAAAAATTCTTCTCGCCCTAACAAAAATGAAAAAGAATCAAAATACGTATTAACTATTAGAAATAGAGTAAAAATGCTCTTTACATAATTTTCGATTATAAAATATCCCTCCTTAAAATTTTAAAGTTATTCTTTAAAATATCCATCTTCCATCAAAAATTCAACCTCAACCCATCTTCAAATAAATTTTATTCATTCTTTATTTCCGTTAGAGAGAAAGAGGTATTTTTGAGCAAAAATTTATTTGAGGGATATTTTTGAGCCAAAACATAACAGAGGGGTATTTATGCTCAATTTCAAATAATTCAGGGATATTTTTGACATTTTTTCCTTTATTGTTTTCCTCATTGCCTCAATTAATGTTTGCTTCTGTGGTTCTCTATGTTTGCGGAGGAGTATAAGAGCTTTCAAAAAAAAATTACTTAATTACACTCATTTATTTATCATATTTTTTTTATTATTTACATTTATTCTAAAAAATTTCAAATATTCTTTCTTTTCATTCATATACATTAATTCAGTAATCCGAATATATTTATTCTGCTTTTTAAATTATCCCAATGTTTAATACAGCATGTTTTAAATGTTATCTGTTGATACTTAAAACCTTAATTTTTATATCCGAAACTGAATGAATGTATACAAATTACTGAATTAATATATTCGAATTGTCATTTTTTAAGAAATTTTTGTAGATTGAAAAAAGATAGAAAAAATGATAATTAACTCTTTACATGGTGTGATTTATGTAAATTCACCTTCTAAAAATAGGAATCATATTTCATATCACTAGAAAGTTAGTGTTTGATTATAAATTTTTAAATTTAACTTTGAGCTAGATTTAGGTTTTATGTTACTATTTATATGTCCATCTTACATTGGTGGGTGAACAATTTGTAAGGGACTTTTTTCCTTATAAATTAAAGTGTAGTTTTATGATTTAAAACACACCTCACTTGTCTTCTCATCTTCTAAGACATTTATTTTTCTTTCTCTTGTAGTATTTCACTTGTACTCTTTAGAGTGAAATAAAATTAGGTCAGTTGTATTTGAGGATGTAGGTAAAAATATTATTTTATCGAACCTCATAAAATTCATTGTTCTTTTTTATTTATTTATTTTTACTATTTTTTGGCAACTTTTATCTTGGGATAGTAATTGTGTAATAATCACATTCTATCCAGTTTGCTTCCGCAACAATTAATATCAGAGCCAAGGTTCTGTCTGAGTATGCTCTGTGATTCTAACATAGCCTGATCTTCCACATTAGCAAAAAATTATCTTGATCTGTATAGCCAGCTATTAAATAGTATCTATAATACAAAATGGGAGAGAGAAATAAAGAAGTATCCAGATAAGACAAGTCATAAGAGTCTACCTTACACAAGAAAAGAGCAAAATTGTGACAGCCAATTCTGTCACAATTGCATCACAAATTTTGATTTATGACGGATCCGTCACGAAAATATGGATGTCCCAGAACTTGGGGTCATAAACTCATTATGACGGATTTCAATTTCGTCACAAAATTTTGTGACGGTATTGTGATAGACTTATCTGTGACAATATAAATTCTTGTATTTGGGTAAAATTCCGTTACAAATTTAAGACAAATTTCTGACGGAATATTTCGTTACAAAATAGTGACAGAATAATTTTCGTGATAAATTTTCAAATCTGTTCACAGTAATTGTGATGGAATATTTCGTTTCAAATAAATTGTGACAAAATATTTTGTCACAAAATGACTCTCTTATAGATATATTAATCATAAATTTAAAATCAATTGTGACAAATCAAATCTGTCACTAATTTAATTTAAAATTTAATAAATAATAGTTGCATAGCACTATTCAATATACTTGTAGTAAATTAATTTAAAATATAAAAATAATTAACCACAATAATATAACAAACATAATAGTAGATGTTTAATACAAAGTATGAAGTTAAAACATGCCAAAGCACAACTTCAATAAGCAAAAAATATACAAATATTTAAATACTTAAGCATTTGGTGATTTCCTTTTAGCAAGTGTAGGATTACTAGATGAGCGAGAAGATAACGCCATCTCACTCATCATGCGAGACCATCGCTCCTCCATATACTTGAATCGATCATCACTTTGTTGCCTCAAATGCAAGACCTGCTGTTCTACTCGTTGTTGCACCTCTGCCTCTACACGCTCTTGAAGAATCCTCTCTTGATCTTCTTTCATATTTAATACTTCTTTCTCAAGTAGTTCAATGCGCTCTTTAGCAACATCTTTAGATATCGTAGGTGAACTGCGGGAAGTGATAGAATTTTGATCTTGATACATAGTCAAACCTTGAGAGTCCAATCCATCCACATGACATATTTTTTTTCTCCACCTACAACATCATAATATAAGCAATTTATATCAAGTTCTTGAACTTCTTGTGAATTATTTGATAAGCTCGAAAGAGCAGCAGCCATGACATCCTCCATTTTATCCTGAAAATTTGCAAACAAAAACCATTAAAAACTCAAGCTTTTCACAAATATTTACATATTAAGTTACTATTAGAAGCTGATTAAGAAAGTTATAATAAAAACTAGAACAAAGTTTCATCTAAACAACACAAAATTTACCCAAAAGATAACATAAAATCGGCTTTCAATTTGCATAAAAAACTACACAAATCTGCTAAAAGAAAAAAGCACAAATAGCTGCTCAAATCTGCACAAAAAAAAGCACCAATAGGTTGTTCAAAATTGCACAAAATAGCTGTACAAATTTGCTCAAAAAATAACACAAAAATCTGCACAAAAAAAAAAGCACAAATAGCTTCTCAAATCTACACAAAAATAACACAAATCTGCTAAAAAAAATAGCACAAATATTTGCTCAAATCTGCACAAAAAATAGCTGCTCAAATCAGCACAAAAAATAGCACAAATAGCTGCACAAAAAAAAATTCACTAATTCTATCTTGTTTTTCCTCATATATGCCAGGGGAACTCTTGTCCAGCTTCAAAATTTTAAAAATAAGATAAAAGAGACAATTCTCGATATCATTATAGATAAGATTACAACAACAATAACATACCCAATGAAATCAGCCTCCAAATGGGATTAAAGAAAAGCAAAATGAACTTACATTAATGCATTTAGATTTAGCATCAACAAAGTTGTCATCCTTTTTTTTGTGCAACTTCTTAAATATCTTCCACGAGTTTGGTGGAAAATAGAGTTTATTATTGATAAATGAAATAAGATTAGAGAATTATTATAAAAAGTACTAAATTTGATACCAATTTTATAGCATGCTCCACTGTTGATCTAGAACCACCAGTATGTTTGCTTGGACCCATGCCTAGACCACCAGTCTCACTACATCAATTTTGAGTGGTGATACGAGATTTCTCCATCCATTCATCAGAGGTCTAATATGTCTTCCAACTTTTCCAAGTATCCTCCAAAACGAAACTAGGTTTCACTGTCCCTTTTCGCCAAAGATGCATTTTCTTGGAGTATGTTCAATTATAGAATAATTTTCAGTAGGATTCCACTGATACAATTTTTGAAAAAAAAAATAGTTAGTGTCATAAACACGAAAACATATTTAAATAAATTACTTATAGATTTTGAAATATAAAGCACTAATTACCAAAATTTCATGCCAATAGAATTTACGAGTGGATCGACTAACATCCTTCCATGAGTAACCACTAGCTCTTGTCATTCCTTGAATGTTTCTATAATGGTTCTTGAGATAGAATGACCATTAGGAACGAATCTAAAATAAAATTAAAATAGACAAATAACAGATTTCATCATGTGTGTGTGTGTGAGAGAGAGAGAGAGAAACTATTTATATAAAAATATAATTTTTTACTTGTCTCGTACAACCAAGATGACTAACCAACCAGATACTAATGAGCAGTTAGAAGACCCAATAGAGACATCTGGAGTAGTAGGAGTATTTGAAATACTTTGATCAATAGGAGAACCAACAACTAATGATGGCGTATCACTCATATTCTAAGCTTTCAACTACCTAAGCCTTGCACAACTTCAAATAAAATCAAAACAACCCATGAAATAATTCAAAATATCAGAAAGCTCAACAACTGAAGCAACAAAATTATGATATCCACTAATTACAAAGTTTAACAACTGAAACAACTAGCTTTCAAGCTATATATTACCTTAACTTACCAATCAACTTCATAAAATAGTGCATCCAAAAGAGCTTAATAAAAAAATAAAAACTTTAAATGACATTAATATATACACTTTCTTCTCTTTTTCTATGTGCATCACATCAAGGTTATGCCTAATAAGATTTATTTTTCGATAAGGCAAGTCCCAAAATATATTTGTTTTCTTCCAACCACACAAGCTATTCTTTGAGATTTTTGCATTCACCGTGTTAGAATCAAGTTCTGTCACTTTCATGAGCCCCAAATCCTTCAGTATTTATAAACCTGATTGTTCACTACATGCAATCTTATGTACCGTTTAACCCTTCTTGAACCACTTCTTATTTTTTCAACACTTACGATGATTACAAGGACATCTTAAATTCTCACCATCCATACACTTTGGATGTCTTTTAGTAAATACAACAAAGTTCTCAACCCCATCAATAAATTTAGAATTTATGAAGTCTCTTCTAATATTCTAGCATACATTCACTCACGATAAGAGTTACTCATATTTTGTGCTCTGACCAAAGAATAAATGTGTTACGTTACATGATAATGAATTACTCTTAACAACAATTTCAGGTAATTGAAAAATGAAAATGAATTACTCTTAACAGAAAAAGCGACATCATTGAAAATGAAAATGAACTACTCTTAACAACAATTCCAAGTAATTGAAAAATAAAAATAATTTCAAATGTAAATCCAGTCAAAATCAACTTAAACAATCGCACTTGTGACACTCACAGACTTGCTAGACTTAAGAATTTGCATCATCATTTAATGCATGAAAAGACATGCGTCCATTTGTCTATTCACACACACACCATCATACATCATTTTGAAAATGATAGTGCTATGAAAGTAATTAAGATATGAAATAATTTCAACACTAGGTATAGTAAATCTAAATAGCAAAGGGCATAAAAGTCATTTAACCAAGAAAAAAAGGAGAAAAGCAATTAATGGGTCGAAAAAGGGGACTTGAATGAAGTTTAGAGCTTCACATTGACGCAGAACAGGGGCTACAGAGAGAAAATTCAAGAGAATAAAAAAAGCATAAAAAAGATAGAAACAAAGGAATGAATTAGTGTTTCTTAATTTTCTCTATGTAGTTGCTACCTGAAGCTTTTCATTCTAATGGTAGTAGAGATTATCATGGTTAAATCAAATATGAATAAATGCTTTAAGATGTAAATTGTCCTCTCACCTGATGTAAGTAATGATAGAAGCACTAATGTAGAATCTTCCAAAACTAATAAACACGAATGAACAACCTGAAAAAGTTTGTAGAACAAAAGAGAAAGAGATGAGAAGTGATGCAAAAGAGATTATTTTTCAATAGACTAAAAGCACAAGTTGATTAAGGCATGAAGCTATGAAGTTTTTGACAAAAAGTGTGTCAAGTCTTAGATTATGTTAAGTCTTAAAAATTCACCAAACAAATAAAAACTATAACAAGTTTTGGTATATCCAAACAACTCACTAATTCAAAGATGTCGAAAAAATCGATTAATTTTCAACCCTTCTTTAAAAAAAACTTTCAAAATGAAGCAAATAAAGAAGGTCTCTGAAATTGTATACTCAAGCAAAACAAAAACTCAATATAAATTAGAAGAGGAAAGAATTGCAGTAACCCATATGAATACAATACAAACGCACAAAAAACCTTCAAAATTACATCAAAATCATCTAGGCAATGGATGTAATTTAATAATTTGATGAATATCCACAAAAGAAGTTCAAAAATAGTGAAGAGTATAATAGACCCAATATCAAAAATAAAAAATTATTCACTTTCTAACATGAATTTCAAGAAAAATAGGTACAAATCTCAGCAAGATTATAAAGGACCCAAAAATTATTATTAGTAAATGAAGCAAAAGAGAAGATTCAAACCTGTGAGCAAGATAGATGGAATCAAAGTTTATAAGAGCTCAAAGTCATAAAAACTCCATTGTAGTCTCTGTCAAATCCTTGTCTTTTTAATAGAATGGATAAAATCCTTATCTTGTTAATGAAATGGAATAAAGAGGAGTGGAAAAGTAAAAAGGTGAGGGAAAGTAAAGCGTGAAAAAGTAAAATTAATGAAAATTTTGGGGTCACCAAATTTTTTTAAAAGGTTTTTTGGAAGTTTTAATTATTTTTTTTATCTTTTGTTTATTTTGAGATGGAATGTAAATTCGTCATAATTTTAGTGACATATTTGTCATAACATACATTTATTTATTCTTTTTTAAATAATTTTATGACAAAAATATTCTGTCACAAAAATTATATTAAATATTCGTTACAAATCTGTCACAAATTCGTTACTATCATAATTTTAGTATGACAAAAAATATTTTTTAAAAATTATCTAGATAAGATAAATTCATCTTAAATCTGTCAAAATTTAATCACAATTTTTGACGAAATTCTCTGTTACAAATATTCCATCACAATTTTGCTCTTTTCTTGTAGTGTCAAGTGTCAATAAGACGTCGTGGATATCTTCAGTTATGTCAAGAATTCAGACAAATGTGAAATTTGCAGTTAAAATTTTTGACGGAATAGGATACTTGGGGATGGAAAAATGTGCGGTCGAAGATATTCTTTTTCAACAAAGATTAGATCTTACTCTAGAAGAATAGAAACCAGACAATATAGGAGATGCAGATTGGAAATACATCAATTGTATTGCTTGTGGGACAATTCGATCTTTCCTTGGAAGAGAACAGAAGTATCCATTCACAATTTACTTACAGAAGTTTCCTTTGTGAATGGATACTTCTGTTCTCTTCCAAGGAAAGATCGAATAGTACCATGAACAACACGGTTGATGTATTTTCAATATGCATCTCTTATATTGTCTCGTTCCTGTTCTTTTAGAGCAAGATCTAATCCTTGTTGAAAAAGAATATCTTTGACCTCACATTTTCATGTCTCAAAGTGTGATGTTCTGTAAAAAAATTTCAACTGCAAACTTTGCATTTGTCTGAATTCTGGACATAAGCGAAGATACCAACGACGTGTTATTGACACTTGAGGTGGACTCTTGTGGCTTGTTTGAGCTGGATACTTCTTTATATCCCTCTCCCATTTTGTATTATAGATATTATTTAATAGCTGGCTACACAGATCAAGATCATTCTTTTCTGATATGGAAGATCGACTATGCTGCAATCACAGAGCATATTAAAAAAAATATCTTGACAATATAGATCTAAGAAAAATCTTTTCTGATGTGGAAGATTAGGCTATGTTGCTACCACAGAGAATACTCAGACAAAATCTTGACTCCGATATCAATTGTTGTGAAAGCAAACTAGATAGAGTGATTATTATACAATTACTACCCCAAAATAAAAGCATCCAAAAAATAGTAAAAGAGGATAAATAAAAAAGATCAACGAAGTTATGAGGTTCGATAAAATATTATTTTTACCTACTTCCTCAGAAAGAACTAACTTAATTTTATTTCACTCCAACGAGTACATATTGCCTCCCAGCACACGCAAGTGCACGTGGTCAAAACAAGTAATATAGTAGCCTTATTTTAAGGACCAGATTGTCGAACCCAAGAGATTTAATACAAATTGTTTAATATTCTAAGTTATAATTCTTAAAAGGTGATAAAGAATTTATTTATGAAATTATGTATAAAAATAACTAAACTTAAAACTAGTAACTTTGCAAATAAAATGAGATCTTCTTATTTTATATTTTATTTATCCAAATATTGCGAGATTCCGGGATTGTAACCTTAGCAACACCGTATTAATCTTAAAGTTAATACTTATGTTTGGCCAGTGGACTATTGATTCACAGGGTTGAAATTATCAAATCGGGATCGCACACCTCCGTTTGCCTATTTCTATTATTTGTTTAACTACATGGTTGAGTAGGGATAAACAATACAATAAAAACGAAATACAAAATGAAGGTAAAACTGACCAAAAATGGTTCTCCACAGTGAACAGTCGTTTCCAAAACTTGAGCAAAAACTTAGAACAAAGGATGATTAGGGTTACATGATTTTCGTGACTTATATAGCCTAAAAAATCTGACTTTTGACGTGTTTCCCTTCAAGTCCGTGACACAGACTAGTATTATTTTAATCAATCTTTGCGTACAATGTTGACTGAACCAAAAAGTCACACATTTCACACTAGTCCGCGATGCGCACTAGTGTTATTTAGGTTTCTTTTCTACCTACCACATTGAAAACTGCTTTTCCACCCATTTAACACTAGTCTGCGACGCAGACTAGTGTTAGTTAGGTAAATTTTTCACCTACTTTGTTGACTTGTAATTTCCAACATAAAAACACTGGTCCGCGATGCGCCTTGGTCGCGGACCATCTGTTGCAATTTTTCTTTCCTTGTTTCCTTTAATGCCGCCAAATGCATACCTGCAGCCCTTGTGCGCCCGGGCCTTCCTCATGGCCGACTTCAGTATTGACCCAAAATTAAGCTTCATGCCCGTCATCAGTGCGTACACGAGGCAAACCCGATTGGATCTCATTCTGGAACTTTAAAATCTGATAAAAATCCATAAAAACATAACTACGAGGCATAATTTGTCCAGTGTTAACAAAATACACAAAATCTTATTAAAAAACCTAAAACTCTACGGATTTACCCTCGAACTTAACTTTATTACGCCTAAGATCACCACCCCATACTTAAAGCTTTGTCGTCCTCGGGCAAATCAAGATTCATGTATGCAAACACCTAAATAGTATGTATAATAAACTTTATACGCACAACCTTTATCATTTCAACATGAACATTTTTCAAGATTTCTAGCAACAACAACTTTAATAAATACTTTAATGAATAAATGCGGACTCATGCAGAATTTTTGTTATAGCTTTATCTAGTTACCACCCTTTGATGATCATGTGTCCTTACTTGAAGAATTACCCATGCAAACAATTAAATTCTTAGAAGAAGATTTTATTCTGGTACACAATCAACTCTGGGCGATCGACTGAGGGCCTGAGAGTGTATACCTGATAGCCCATGCAAACAATTAAATTCTTAGAAGAAGATTTTATTCTGGTACACAATCAACTCTCCCTCTCACAAAAGAAATCTTATGCTGCCTTTTTTTTTTAAATAGTACCCCCGAACCATAAATTTTTACTGTTTAGGTTCTATTTCAACTACTAATCCCCTGAATTTTCATGCTAAAGTGCTCAAGATTTAGGATCAAATATTATTAAAAGTCAAAGAAAGAATTCGGCTTAAAATGTAGCTAATCAAAGAAAAAGTCTAAAGCTCAACGGGGTTAACTAGGATGTTTTAATAAATTGGATAAAAGGCCCAAGTTCTTTAGGTTACTAAAGAAATCCTAGATCCTTTCCCTTAAAATTCAATATTTATTAAGTTAATTCAACATACCGGACAAATTCTTAACAGCTATAGCAACATAGACTAGCAATTCAGCTCACAATCACATGGCACATTTTCATTATAAGGCAATACTAGATTCACTATCACTTATTTCTCATGAATTCAAAATTAAGCAGTTATTCATTAGTACAAATTTCAAGTTTATGCTACTAAGGAATCAAAAATTTATGCCATCTTAGTTTCTCATGGTTTCACATATGAGGAATATTTTACGTACTACCGACACTCTAAAATGGGACTCTATTTGTCATATATCGTTAGGACGGTCGTCATTCATCCGTCATAGGGTAATATCGCTAAACTATGACTTACCAAAGCAAACAATCATACTAAGATGCATTAAAAATAAATATTCATGATAATCTAAAATAAACTACATACTAATAATCACGCAATTCAGGAAAATAATAAAGTTGTCTAAAAAAATAATCATGTCAAAATAGCAAGTGTAGTAATAAAAATAATAGCATATATCAAGGTCAGTGGTCTAAAATATACAATAGCATAAAATACCCCCACCCCACACTTAAACTTTAACACTGTCCCCAGTGCTAACCAAAAAGAACTTGTGAAATGGGGTGTAATTGCTCAATCAGCATCCTCCGCCTTGTCATCCTCCATATCGCTTTTGTTTGCATCTGGGTCAGAGGGAATGTCATCATCAAGCGGCTCCATAAACTGAGGTCTGATGCCCAGCATCACACAGGCATGATCATTGAGGGGATATTGGATCTCTACCTCAACAATCTTCTCGGGCGTGATTAGGCGGCCACTCGCCCGCAACAACAACATCTTCATCCCGAACATCCGTGCCATGACCAATGCATACCTGCGGGAATGCTCAGTAGCAGTAAGGGTAGGTGGTGCACCAGGCTCCGGTCCCTGAATAGTGCTGACTATGCAGGGAGATGCCTCGATGTGTGGACAGTAGTCAAGAACGTCTGTGGGCACACCTGCATGCATACATATCTCAGTAATAATGCCGCCAAATGCATACCTGCAGCCCTTGTGCGCCCGGGCCTTCCTCATGGCCGACTTCAGTATTGACCCAAAATTAAGCTTCATGCCCGTCATCAGTGCGTACACGAGGCAAACCCGATCCCTGGTGACCTTGGAGAAATGCTGGCCTAGAAAGAGTCTATGTGTCACGATCTTCAGCCAGACATAGGCCTGTTTCTTAAGTTGCCCAAAAGGAAAGGTCTGATGGAAGCCTCTGTATGCATACCTATCCCAACGGGCGATCGACTGAGGGCCTGAGAGTGTATACCTGATAGCCTGGTAAGAAGGATGTTGGACCAAGGCCTCAAGGGTGTCCGTGATATTTGATGGTGACCCAATAATCTCATTAATGATCAGGGGACTGAAATTTACTATCACATCCCGCACCTTAACCTGCTTGGTGCATGCCTCCTTGCTCATGTTCGCATAGAACTCCCTGATGACACTTAAATTGCATGGACATGGCTGCTTAAATAGAAAGTTTAGCCAATATGCGAGGCTCGCTCGTAGATGGCTGGGTAGGCTAGTCGGAGCGCCTCAGCATCAATTGGAAAGTCCGGGAAGTATTTGGACTCTGGGTGGCTTTTGTAACACTTAAATCCAACTCGATCAACCGCCTTTTCTCCGTAGTTAGCTGCCTCTTTCTATATTTGGGGCCCTTCGGGACTGTCGGGATGTCCCGAGACCTCCTCTTAATGGGTGCAGCTGCTGCCCTGCTGGGCTGTCCTGTTTGGTTCCCTCAGGATGCCATAATATCCTGTAAAATCAATGAAAAGAGTAAGGGAACAGCGAGATTCAGGCAACTAGTTCAGTTATGAAAAGTCAGTTAGCTAATTTCCATATTTTGTTGCCGAATTCATGCAGTGACTATTTCCTGATATTACCAGTGCTAGCATAGAAACACAACCCTACACTTAATTTCAAGCACCCCAGGAGAAGGCACTCAGACTTCCCAACTCCTTTATTTGATAACATAGATACACAACCCTACACTTAATTTCAAGCACCCCAGGAGAAGGCACTCAGACTTCCCAACTCCTTTATTTGATCGTATCAGTTCAAGCAAAACATTAAGCTATACTATGTCCATATCAGTTCAGTGATTAAAATTGTAGCATGAAAATATTCAGTTTTAACAACTTGCAGCAATTAACAGACCCATCATAGTTTAGATTGCATGTATGTGGATGTGAGATCAGATTAAACTAACTTTAAGGTTATTCCATATCACAATTACATCTAACAATCAACACACAACTTCATTTTTCACCCAGACTAACACAAAATAGTGCTTAACCTTATACTTCAATAACTCATGGTGTGCATGTATATCCCACATCATTCCCACTATCCCATACTTGAGTCAAATATAGTGAAAATAAAAGGATACTCAGACTTTCCCTCTTAATTTATTCCCCCAATGTGAAATGTTGACAGTACACTCACAATTTACAAAAAAATAACTCACTTGTCATAGTCACAGTAGCCAAACAATACCAATTTCATTTATTCGTATTCCACCTTATCCATTCCAATTTTGGTCCAGTTCATTATCATTTCAGCGAAAACAGACCCAATTTATCAAGTTTTAGCATGTAAGTAGTCCTAAAATTAGCTAAAGTTTCATGTATGTTGATGTGAGATCAGGATGGATTGGTTTGAGGCTTTAAACATAGCACATATTTCTCATATAATCAGCACACAGTTTTCTTATGTACCCACAACAATAGAACCCAACACCCTTAGTCTCATTGTGAACATTGAAAGGATCTCATTTCATCACATTCAAATAGAAAACTGCCTACCAACTCTAAGTCTTCTTAAGTTCAGGTGCACATTTATATGAAAGAAAATAGACTTGAATTTAGGCAGTTCCTTCTAAGTAAATCTTATGCAAATAACAAAAACCAAGAAGTAGGAAGTGGTAACACCCTCATGTTGCAGATTTTTCAGCCCCCAAACACTCTAGATTTATCATTTTAGGTGTAAAACTATGTGAGAGTAATTATAGCCTTCAAAGATATCAAACAAGTAGTTCCACTTCACACAGAAAATAGTAATCAACCCTATTTCCTCATTTCACGAACATCTTACCCGAGAGAACACAAGTTCAAATACTACACATCCTAAATATACCCCATACTTGAGCCTAAGCATATTTTGATAATAATACTGTATCTGAGCAAAAATGTGCAGTTCAAGAAGTTAAATTCCCCAAGTTCACACAATGTTCACCTAACTCTCGACCAAGGGTTACAAACTTTTACCAAATTAACCATTTGAAGCCTACAACTGATACCCCCCATGACCCCAGAAATCCAAGGAAATGAAACCAGAAAACGTGAGCCTACCATTTGAATGTGACATGTCATTTTTACAGAACAAACAAGAGTATAACTTCACATACCCAATTTATTGTACAGAAATTCGACCTAGGGTTCCAAGTATTCCCATGTCTGTATCACAGTTGAGCAAGACAAGATTTGAAGTTTGAACTTAAACTTCTATTAACAAGTTCACCAAAATATCCACAAAATATGAAATCTTTCACATGTTTGCACATAATTGGATTAAAGAGATGTGAATAACAATGAGAAATAATGAAAACTTACCTGAATTGATTAATAATAGAAGAAAAAGAAGAAGGAATCTCTTATTACTTTGTGGGTGTGCGTCGCGGATTAGAGAGGTTTTGAAGAGAAGAAGGAGAAAAATGGCTGAAGGAATCATGTATGGGGATTAAAAGGCTAGGGATTATTTAAAAATATTTTGGGTCGGGGCGGGTTTTGCAAAAAACCGAACAAAAAAAGCATATATCGGAGGGGATGCAATTTTATTCTTCATAACAAAAAAATTTCTTTCTTCTGTTTTTGGCAAGGGGTGTGCGTCGCGGAGGGGACGCGAAAATTCCTCTGGCATGAACAGTAAAAAAAATTTCATTCGGGGCTCGAAAAAATCGACCTAACACTTAAACATGTTAAAACATGATACAATAATTGATTTTGATCAAAAAAATCCAAAAAATAACCATCGGCTCAACGGGAAATTGAAATAGAAAAATTGCACATTTTTGACACCCAGTGCGTGACGCGCGCTGGTGTTTTTGTGTATTTTTTCATTTTTTATTTTTTTCTGGTCTTAAAGTCATGAAAATGTTTTTTTAATTATTTAATTATTGATAATTGAAAAACAAAATAAAGTAGAAAAATATCACCTCATTCATTGGTTGCATCCCATGTAGCGCTTGATTTAACATCGCGGCATAACGCAACATAAACTTACTCATCTTTGGCCAATTCAATGTCCTCCTTAACTTTGGTTGTGTCTTCACCCTAGTAGTGCTTGACACGTTGACCGTTTACAAAAAAAAGTTTGGTTGGAGGTCTCGTCCTTTAATTCCACCGCTCCATATGGTCTTACGGATACCACCATTTAGGGTCTACTCCACTTTGACCGCAGCTTACCTGGGAACAACTTCAAATGAGAGTTAAAGAAAAGTACTTGTTGGCCCGGCTCAAAAGTGTATTTGATTATATGTCGATCATGCCATCGCTTGGTCTTTTCCTTGTACAGTTTGACATTCTCGTATGCTTGAAGCCAAAATTCTTCCAACTGCTCCAACCTCTTTCTTCCGGCAAGTTCGGGATCAAGATTCAGTCTTTTGATTGTCCAATAAGCTTGGTGTTCGAGCTCTACCGGAAGATGATAAGTTTTTCCATAGACGAGACTATACAGTAATGTACCAATGAGTGTTTTGTAGGTAGACCGATATGCCCACAATGCTTCATCTAACTTGGTAGCGCAATCTTTCCGAGTAGCATTCATCGTTTTCTGCAGGATTTACTTCACCTCTTGATTTAATACTTCTACTTGACTGCTTGTTTGAGGATAGTAGGTTATAGAGACCTTGTGTCTTACCCCGTACTTTGCAAGAAGGTTTTTCATTGTTTAGTTGATGAAATGTGTACCACCATCACTAATGATGGCTCTCGGCGTACCAAAACAAGTGAAGATGTGCTTCTTCAAGAACTTACTTACCACCTTGGAGTCATTGGTGGGTAAAGCTGCTGCTTCCACCCATTTGGGCACATAATCGACTGCGACCAAGATGTAAGTATTACCAAAAGAGGGGGGAATGGACCCATGAAGTCCATCCCCCAAACATAAAAAAATTCTACCTCTAAAATATTATTAAGAGGAATCTCATGTCTCCTAGAGATAGTATCTGTCTTTTAGCAAGCATCACAAGATTTCACAAAATGTATAGCATCTTTGAATAGAGTTGGCCAAAAGAAAACTGATTGGAGTACCTTGTGAGTTGTACGCTCACCCCCGTGATGACCCCCATATGGTGAAGCATAATATCTTGCTAGAATTTGTTGCATCTCTGCTTCGGGCACATCGTGATGGCCGCTAAATCTTCATATACAACAGGTAGTTTCATGGCCTTATACACATCAAAAACTTCCACTTTGTCATGGCCATCATTGTGAGTCTTCCTGCAGCCATCATCCTATATGTAAGCCTTTGCGTCATGGGATAACCGCTTGCGTTGTTGATAGTTGGCATCTGGGGGAAAACTCCATTTACCAAGTGGTTGACAATATCTGCTTACCATGGTAGTTCCTCCACTTCAAGTGCCAGCAGCTGCTCATGCAAAAATTCCTCCTTGATTTACATTTGTTCCCCAATATGAGCATTATTTTCAAGGCGAGAGAGATGGTCAGCAATCTGGTTTTCGCTCCCTTTTTAATCCTTGATCTCAATATCAAATTCTTGGAGCAGCAAGATCAACCTAATGAGCCTTGGTTTCGCGTCCTTTTTATTGAACAAATACCAGACAGTAGCATGGTCAGTGAAAATGATGACTTTGGTGCCCATCAAATAAGATCTAAATTTATCAAACGCATATACTAATGCGAGCATCTCTTTTTCCATAACTGTATAGTTACTTTTAGTGGAATTAAGAGTTTTGCTCACATAGTATATGGAGTGGAACACCTTGGCCTTTCATTGTCCCAAAATAGCACCCATTGCCATGTCACTCGTATCGCACATAAGCTCAAACGGTAGATTCCAATCCGATGCTTGCAAGATAGGTGCCTCAATCAACTTTTTCTTCAACATTTCAAATGCCTGCAAACATAAAGAATCAAAGTTAAAGGGTACTTCTCTTTCTAGCAGTGTGCAAAGCGATTTGGCAATCTTCGAGAAGTCTTTAATGAATCTACAGTAGAAACCTGCGTGTCTAAGAAAGCTTCGCACTCTTTTGACTGAAACAGGGGGTGGTAGCTTCTTAATCACTTCAATCTTGGCTCGGTCTACCTCTAAACCACACTTAGATACCTTGTGCCCCAAAACTATCCCTTCCTTAACGAGAAAATGATATTTTTTCCAATTAAGGATAAGGTTAATTTCCTCACATCTTGCTAAAACCTTGTCAAGATTTTTCACACTTTTGAAAAGATTCCCTAAAAACTGAGAAATCATCCATAAATACTTCCACATACTCCTCAACCATACTGCGAAAAATAGCCATCATGTACCATTGAAAAGTAGCCGGTGCATTGCACAACCCAAAGGGCATGCGTTTGAAGGCATAAGTACCATATGGACAAGTAAATGTGGTTTTCTCTTGATCTTCCGAAGTAATGGTGATTTGATTATACCCTGAGTAACCATCCAAAAGATAATAATATTCTTGCTCGGTAAGTGTATCAAGCATTTGGTCAATGAATGGTACCGAGTAATGATCTGTCTAGGTGGCATCACTTAGCTTCCTATAATCCATGCATATTCTCCATTTCGTCACCGTTCTTGTTGGTATCAACTCATTTTTATCATTGGTGACCACCGTCATACCTCCTTTCTTCGAGACACACTGAATCGGGCTGACCCATTTGCTATCGGAGATGGGAAAAATGATTCCCGCATCTAACCACTTTATTACTTCTTTCTTCACAACTTTCTTCATAATTGGGTTCAACCGTCTTTGTGGTTGCGCCACTGGTTTATGATCTTCTTCCATGAAGATGCGGTCCATGCACAAAGCTGGGCTAATGCCGTGGATGTCCAACATTTGCCACTATGTGGCTCTCTTCCTTTTCTTAAGCACAGCGATTGCATCTTCCACTTGAACTGCAGTCAATGAAGCAGACAAAATTATAGGTAACGTATCATTATCTCTAAGAAAACCATACTTAAGATATGAAGGCAGCGGCTTCAATTCCAGCTTTGGTAGTTCTTCAATTGATGGTTTCGATAGAGGACCTAACACCCTATTTAAAGGTGCAACCCCCTTTTTGAACATACTTGAGTTATTGTTCAACACACTCTCAATTTCGAGAGCCTTTGCATCATCCATTAGCCCTTGATTTAGCAACACTCTTGCTAGTGAGTCTTTGACCTCCACTTGACTTACCATGGCAACTGTGTTTATTACCGTGATGGCCGCTAAATCTTCATATACAACAGGTAGTTTCATGGCCTTATACACATCAAAAACTTCCACTTTGTCATGGCCATCATTGTGAGTCTTCCTGCAGCCACATCAATTAATGCTCCTCCGGTTGCCAAAAATAAACGATCAAGTATAAATGGGACTTCGAGATCGAGTTCAAAATCAAGGATGATAAAGTCCACGAGAAAGATGAGACATGTCACGACCCAAAAATGGGTGTGATGGCACTCGTCTTATCCCACCAAGACAAGTCAGGCTACAACCCAACTATAACGTTAAGAATATAAAATTTTGTCATGACCCAAAAATGGGTGTGATGGTACTCGTCTTATCCCCACAAAGACAAGTCAGCCTACAACCCAACTATAAAGTTAAGAATACAAAATTTTAATAAAAATAAAAGTTTAATTGCAGATAATAAGTCAACTTAATTAAAAATCCCCCAAAACCTGATTGTCAAATGCACAAGCTTCTAATGTATTACAATAAATTCGAAAGGAAACACAAGTATCAATTGATATTGTCTCTAGAATAGAACAAAATCATAAATAGGAGTAAGAAGTCAGCTAGGATGGCAAACAACTACCTCTCACAATCTCTATAGGAAGCCTCAGACAAGGAAAGGTAGAGAGTATCACGACAATTCGGGCTCGTAACCTACAAAATTGTTGTAGCAAGGGGGTGAGTACCAAACACACGGTACTCAGCAAGTGAACTATTAAACACAAAATTAAGTAATATAGAATACAGGTACCCCCAACACTCCAACCAAACCCCTCACAACTACAGCCTGCATGAAGTCAGTCCAGCCTATCAGTTCACAATGTTCATAGCATATAGCTCAATAACTACACCAATTATTATATATCAATAATACAAAGGATCAAATGCATCTATCAAAAGTTTTTTTTAAAAAAAAGGCACTTACAAGTTTATATATGATAATGAGGTGTAATGCAGTGCATTGCAATGTCAAGTATAATAATGCATGTCTGACTTAGTGATACACACCCGCTATCTTATAGTTCGGGACCCATGGGGGACTTCTAGTCCATGCATCTGTCGCGACGTGCGACACAATCCTCGAATAATAGTATTTGTCGCAACGTGAGACACGTCCCTCGAATATGGTACATCCTCTTTAATTCTCATTCTTTTTCAGTTCACATAATACTTGTCACAAAAGTCAATGCAAATAGGCATGTTTACACAATAATGAGAAAATGACTTATTTTAATACAATGCACAATTCACAACAACATAGTATGGTACAACATCAGCCCTAACTCAATACCTCAAAATCATTCTCAACACCTCACACAAGAAGTACAAGATTCTATATACTTAACAAAGGTTAAGAAATTCACTT
>DF361120.1:26378-49575 GCA_000787875.1 Solanum virginianum | reverse complement strand
AGTCTATTCTTTCATCTTGTGTTAATTCTTGTAATACTATATTTATATCGTCATACCATGCTTGTGTAATTAATTTGTTAATTTCTTCTTCTTCGTATTTTATTATTTTTTTCCATATTATTTTCCTTATCTCTATTTCTGGTATTTTATTTAATATATAGAAAATAAGTATTTTATGTTCATTTGTAAAATAATTATTATCTGAGGTTGCTAAGGGTGGTGTAGGTGTATTTGTCCACTAGATAACCAGCATCTACATACCCCACAAGATTGAAATTGGTCCCTTTTGAGTACCAAAGTACCAAGTCTATGGTTTCTTTGAGATACCTGAAAATTCTTTTAACTGCTTTCAAATGGGATTCTTTAGGGGAGGATTGCAATCAAGCACAGAGTCCTACACTAAATACAACGTCTGGTCGACTAACTGTGAGATATAAAAGTGAACCAATGATGCCTTTATACATCTTTTGTTCAACACATGAACCTGTTTCATCCCTGTCCAGCTTAGTGGTTGTGGCAATTGAGGTGTCAAACATCTTAGCATCCTCAAGTTTATATTTTTTTAAGCAGCTCTTTTAGATACTTTTGTTGATGAATCAAGGTACCTATAGGAGTTTGCTTGATCAGCAGTCCCAAAAAGAAACTCCATTCCCCTCATCATGCTCATTTCAAACTCACCATTCATCACCTTTGCAAACTCTTGAGTTATGGAAACATTTGTTAACCCCAAAGATGATGTCATCCTCTTACACTTGTACAATTAGCAAATCCTTTCCATTTGTCTTTAAAAACAAGGTATTGTCAAGCATACCTCTTGTGTGTCCATACTCTAGCAGAAACTTGGATAATCTCATATCATGCACAAGGTGCTTGCTTTAATCTGTACAAGGCCTTGTCTAGCTTATAAACATGGTCAGGAAAGTTAGGATTCTCAAACCCAGGTGGTTGTTTCACACACTTCCTCCTTCAAATATCCATTCAGGAAGGCACTCTTAACCTCCATTTGATAAATAGTTAATTCATTGAATGCAACAAATGTAATCAACAGTCTAATTGCTTGAAGTCTTGCTACTGGTGCAAATGTCTCATCATAATCTATTCCTTCTTCTTGATTGTAACCTTGGACCACCAGTCTGTCCTTGTTCCTTATAACTGTTCCATGCTCATCAAGCTTATTCTTGAAAACCCACGTTCCTAACCTTTTATTTTTCACCAAAGAACTTCTGTCCTTGTTCCTTATAACTGTTCCATGCTCATCAAGCTTATTCTTGAAAACCCACGTTGTGTCAATGATAGTTCTTCCCTCTGGCTTGGGCACAAGATTCCATACTTTGCTTCTTTAAAACTGATTTAGCTTTTCTAGTATAGCTAGTATCCAATCTTTATTCTGCAGAGCTTCCCCTACCTTTATCGGTTCCATCATTGACAGAAAGGCTTGGAATGCACACAGATTCTTCAGCCCTGATCTAGTTGTGATTCTAGAAGTCAGATCAGTTAGCACATTTCCCAAGGGGTGTGAGTCCTGATATTTGTATCTTTTTAGCACAAACCCTTGAGGTTGTTCATTATCTAGAGATTCTAATTGGGGAAATCCCAAATTAGCATCTTGAGTTTCAGAACTTATTTTCCCCCTGACTGTGAGCTCTTCGGTTGTCCTATAGATGAACCTGGTTGTCCTGTAGATGAACTAGGTACCATCGCTTGTTCCTCTGTCTTGTGCTCTAGCTCATAGTCATCTTGCAGTTCAGTCTCAAAAACACCACTATTTTCATCAAAGACCATATGAATACTTTCTTCAACATAATTTGTTCTTTAATTAAAACACTCTATATGCTTTACTATGTGAAGATATCCTAGAAAAATTTCCTCATCACTTCTGGCATCAAATTTTTCCAAATTATCCTTACCATTATTATGAACATAGCATTTACAGCCAAATATCATAAAGTGAGAGATATTTGGTTTTCATCCTTTAAGTAATTCATAGGGAGTTTTGTTTAAGATAGGCCTTAACATGCATCTATTAAGAATGTAAGTAGCAGCATTTATGGCTTCAGCCCAAAGATTGTTTGCTAGATTACTACCAATCATCATTGTTCTAGCCATATCTTCTAAAGTCCTATTTTTCTACTCTACTACTCCATTTTGTTGAGGTGTTCTTGGAGCAGAGAAGTTGTGATCTATACCATTTGTTGAGCAGAATTCTAGAAATTTTTACATTTTTGAATTTAGTTCCACGGTTAGATCTTATGGTAATTAAGAAAGACTCCAATTTCTTTTCCATTTTGTTGATAAAAATAGAAAAAACATCGTAAGACTCTTCTTTAATAGCTAAAAAGAGTGTCTAGGTAAACCTTGAGTAATCATCAATAATAACAAACATATACCTTTTACCTCCTCTGCTTTTACCCTCATAGGTCCACACAGATTAATGTCAACCAGTTCTAGACACCTAGTTGTACTTAACTAGTTCTTTGACTTGAAAGATGATCGTAGTTGCTTTCCCCTTAGACATGCACTACATACTTTGTTGTCTTTGAACTTAGCTTAGGCAATTCTATAACCATGTCATTCGATCCCAGAGTATTTAATTACTTTAGACTTGCATGTCCAAGTCTTTTGTGCCAAAGTAAATGATCATTAACAATAGCACTCAAGCATTTCAAATATGTACCTGGTATTCCCATGATGTCAGCCTTGCACACATTTTTATGCCTTTTGGCAATAAGAACTATCTCCTCTATGTTTAGTTTTTTAACCCAGCAACCTATAGAAGTGAAGGTTACCTTGTCACCATTATCACACAATTGAGATATACTCAACAAGTTAAGCTTTAATCCATCCACATGATAAACCTCTTCCAAGGCCCTTGATTCATTTCTTCCGATCTTTCTAACTCCAACGACATTACCCTTTTTCCATGTCCAAAAGAAACCTTTCCTCCTTTCATAGGTACAAGTGAAAGGAATTTGTGTTTGTCTCCAGTCATATGACTTGAGCAAGAACTATCCATGCACCAATGTTTGTTTCCTTTCACTGCAGCCCGCAAGCAAATCAAGGGTTACTTTTAGGAACCCAAACTAGCTTGGGTCCTTTCCTGTTGTAAAAAGAATGAATAAGATCCCTTCTTACCCAGCCTGGAAACATATTCCTTGACCTGTTTCTTTAATTATTTTTAGGCCAATTTTTGTACAAATGGTTCGGGTTTCTGTTCCTGACATTATTTGCAATTGGACATTTAGTAGTTGGATGACCAACGTTTCTACAAAAATAGCACAAGTCAGTGATTGTAATATTTTCTTGATAAAACCCTATTCCAGCTTTCTTCCTATAAGTCCTATTTGCTCTTTCTAGATCCAGTTTTTAAATGGAAATTTCTGGAGTTAGTTTCCTAACCTTTTATTTTTCACCAAAGAACTCAATTTTCCATTCTTTCAACTCAGTTTCATCTTTTGGATGTTCTTCACTCATTTTACCCTTTCTTTTTCAGCTACAGTTAGTTTCAACACCTCAGATTTTAAGCTCAGCACAAGTTTATCAAGCTTTTCAACTTGTTTCTTCAGTTTGTGATTTTCTTCATTAGCTTCATTCAGGGAATATTTTACCTCAAGACTCTCAAATTTTTGGCCTGAGAAGTCTTTAATTTGTTGATCCTTTTCATTTGGTATTTTTTGAAAATCATCTATCAATTCATTCATTAGCAAGATTAGCTTCCTTTTAGAAAGAACAGATGTAGCTTTTCTTTAAGTTTAAGAATACTTACCTCAGATTTATCATCATCCTCAAGATCTGAGTCCTCAGTAGCTATAAATGCAGTTTTATCCATATTTTCAGTGTTAGAGTCCTCGATTCGTGAGACCCAAGCAGCCATCATAGGATATTCCTCTTTCTCTTTTTGTTTAGCAGCTTTCTCCCTCATTTCTTTTTCTACTCTTTCCTTTTTCCATTCAATTTCCTATTATGGACACTGTTATATATGATGATCAGCTTTTCCACACTTGTAGCACCCTAACTAATTTTTATCATCAGACTATTTTCTGCTTCATGTGTCATGAGACAACTTTTTGCTACCTGGTTCTCTCTTGTCTCTCCCTTTCCTTTTCTTGAGGAATTTCTTGAAATTCTTCGCTAGAAAGGCTATCTGATCCTCATCTAAATCTGAACCCTCATCATCAGAAGCTGCCTTTAGTGCTGGTGATTTCTCGGTTGGTTCTGCTTCTTTCTTTTGATCTTCCATGTTCATCTCATAAGTCTTGAGATTTCCTATTAGTTTATTCAGGGCCATTGTTTCGATATCCTTAGCTTCCCTGATGGCAGTGACTTTCACATCCCACTTGGCTTCAGGCAGAATCCTCTGAACTTTGTCCACTTGTTCCTCTGTAGTAAGAACCTTTTCCAAAGATGCCAGTTCATTGGTCAGAAGTGTGAGTCTAGCCATCATCTCCTGCATGGACTCATTTTCCTTCATTTTGAAAGTTCCATACTTAATGAACAACATGGCTACTCTGAACTTCCCAACTTGAGTAGTTTTTCATGTGCAACAGTCAGAGCATCCCAGATCTGCCTAGCAGTAGTGCAGTTGGATATCTTGTTGTACTCATCAGATCCTAGTCCACAAACCAAAATATTTCTGGCTTTAGCCTCTTTCCTTAAAGCTACCAGATCATCTACATTGAACTCCCTTCTTTCCTTTGAAACTTGTTGACCTTCCACTATTTTCATTGGAATGGTAGGTCCCAAAGTGATCCTATCCCAGAGTTCGTAGTCTTCTCCCCGAATGTAATCTTCCACTCTAGCTTTCCACCATCCAAAATGAGTTCCCTTGAAAAGTAGTGGCCTTACAGATGATTGTCCTTCTACGTGTCAAAGAGGTGGTGCAGTGTTCATAATGATCAATTCTTAGGTGTTAGCCTTAAATAAGAAAACCTGATCTGATACCAATTGAAAGATTGCATGACCTATGTATTTACGTAATAATAGAACTAAGTTCGCCAACTTGTTTCAGAGAAGTACAAGCAAATGAATACAAAATTTTTCTACAGACTTGTTTCAGAGAAGTACAAGCAAATGAATACAAAATTTTTACGTAGAAACACCTTGCTCATAAAAGGTGAAAATCACGACTTGTACCCCTACAGAATTTTTCCCCAAACTTCATTAAAACAATATGAGACTCAACAAAAAAGATTATAAGTCCCTGGTAATCTAAGAAACAACAAACTTCAACTAATCCTAACTACACACAAACCTCCTAAGGTTTATGTTCCCCTAGCCTTCGAGTTGCCCTCAACTTGAAAACCTTTTCTAACTTTAGTTTATAGATTACTAAACTTAGGATACATTAAGACTCAAAAAGAAAGAAAGAACTTCCTGGACTCAAACTTAACAAAGAAATAAATCTAACAAGTGTTTTCTTAATGTGCAAGACTCTGACTCTCACAACTGCCTTTTTGCTTTTTTATCTTGATACATTCTTCTCAGCCTTTTCTTCTATTTAATCATTTACACCAAGATTTTTTCTAGATGTCAAACTCCTCATACTTTGTCAACTCTTCTTGTCATAGAGTTCTTCAGGAGATAGAACTCTATCGTGTCAATCTTTTCCTCGTTTCCTTGTTGAACTGTACTTCTTTGAAGCTTATCCCAAGAGATTTTATCCATTTTGCAAATGTTGCTGACATGACTGAAACTCTTTGAGAAACAGCACAAGAGAACCTGACTGATCAACCTATTTCATATTCTTTGTCCATCATCAAAACTGCAGTGTCCTCAACAGACATGTTTGTGGAGATAAAGAAGGCGGTGAAAGGTAATGTGTCTTTTGGATATACGTGAAAGATCCAAATTGAAGGGATAGGAATGATTCTAGTATCCTATAAAGATGGTGATCATAAATTGATTAATGAGGTTTACTATATGCCAAAATTGAAAAGTAATATATTGAGTTTGGGTCAACTTCTTGAAAAAGGATATGATATTCATATGAAAAATATGCATCTTTGGCTTAGAGATTCAAGTAACAACTTAATTGCTAAAGTGCATATGGCAAAGAATAGGTTATTCCCTTTGAATCTTAAGATCATTGATGCAAAATGTTTGAAACCTAATATGGAAGATGACTTATGGCTGGCACATGCGATTTGGATACTTGAATTTTGAAGCACTCAAATCAATGGGAGATAAGAACATGGTTGATGGAATTCCATCAATTAACCATCCCAATCAACCATGTGAAGTTTGTCTTCTTGGAAACATGCAAGGAGGAGTTTTTTGAAGGAGACCATATCAAGAACAACTAAGCCACTCCAACTTGTTCACATAGATGTATGTCGACCAATTGATCCACATTCTTTTGGTAGAAGTAAATACTTCTTGCTTTTGATTGATGATTTTAGTAGAAAGACTTGGGTATACTTTTTGAAGCAAAAATTGAAACTATTTGTTGCTTTTAAAAATTTTAAAGCACTTGTGAAAAAAGAAAGTGGTTATGAGACATTAAAGTACTAAGGTCCGATAGAGGAGGCGAATTCACTTCAAAAGAATTTAATAACTTTTGTCAATCTCATGGAATTTATTGCCCTCTAATGGTACCCTACTCGCCCCAACAAAATGGAGTTGCAGAAAGAAAGAATTGAACAATTCTTAATATAGCTAGATATATGTTGAAAGCTAAAAGTATGCCAAAAGAATTTTGGGCTGAGGCTGTTTCTTGTGGAGTTTATTTGAGCAATAGATCTCCAACAAGAAATGTGAGAGACCAAAAGCCTCAAGAAACATGGAGTGGAAGAAAGCCAAGTGTCAAGCACTTGAGAATCTTTGGAAGTATAGCCTATGCTCATGTTCCACATTAAGGGAGAGCTAAACTTAATGATCAAAGTGTCAAGTATGTCTTTGTTGGCTATTATTCGAGTTCAAAAGGCTACAAGCTATACAATCCAAACAATAACAAGGTGGTAATAAGTCATAATGTTGAATTTGATGAAACAGCAGCATGGAATTGGGAGGCTCATGAAGAAAGAACATATGATTTTCTTCCATACTTTGGAGATGAAGAAGAACAAGAGATCATGATACCCATATAAGATGCAACTCACCTCTATCACTAACAATTGTTGCATCTCCATCCACTCAAGAGAGTTCAAGTGAAGGCCTCATAGGATGAAGAGCATCCAAGAACTCTATGATAACATAAATGAAGTTACTAATTTTGATTTTTTGTGTTCTCTTTGTTGACAGTGAACCAATGAATTTGATAAAGCTATTGCAGATAAAAGGTGGAGATATGCTATGGAGGAAGAAATCTAATCAATAGAGAAGAATAACACTTGGGAGTTAACAACTCATCCCAAGAATCATCGAGCACTAGGAGTCAAATGAGTATACAAAAAGAAGAAAAAAAATCAAAAATAAGGGAGAGATTTTAGGGAACTAAAGTCATCAATTGCTACGAGTTTGTAGCAATGTCAAAAGTACTTTAAATTAGTTTACCTATTAGTTTACCTATAAGTTTGATTTGTTAAAATTGTTAGACAAGGGAAAGTCTAAGAAGTTAGGTATAAGTTTGACACCATCTTTGTCAAACCAAATCTCACTTACAAACCTACCAAGGTTTGAACTATTGGTTTGTTATGATGTCACTGATGACATAAATAGGGGTAATTTTTTTTTATATAAATATGGGAGTTTTTGCTCATTTGTAGTAACACCAAAAAAATGAGAGAGCAATAGAAATAAGAGAGTAATCCACAAGCTATTCTTAGTTTATGAGAAAAAATAGTGTGGGAGCAAAATTGTAGTAAGTTGTGTGTAATAAAAGTGTGTGTTGTTATATAAAAAATAGTTGTCTATTGATACTATCGATTTGTCATCAATATTATTAGATCACATTTACTCCATTGTGATATTTGGTATCGTTACTCTCTTGAAATTACTACTTAGAGTGAATATTATTCTAGGCATGATTATTATTTCCCAACATTGTGTACATCTTCTGGGATCTCTGAGAAACAGTCCCTCACATATCTTTAGAGTGATGTTTGATATGTTTGAGATACTGTGCGATAATGCAGAATTAGTGGCTATGAATTCTTTGATTCCCTTTGTAATTAAAATTATTAAAATATAAATTTTACAATATGATTCAAATTGTATTAAATTCAAAAATATATTAGTCTAAAATGATTATTGTGAATTAATTCAATTGGGTCAATTAATTAAGTCTAATAAAATATAAATTTAATTAGAAACCCAAATTCATTTATTTGGGCTATGAAAGATGACCCATTTTGTTAGGCCTAATATCTCTTCATCCAAGAGGCTCATATTGGCACCACATGTCAAACGACATGGCACGCCAAGTCATACAAAGAAGCTAGTAGGATCATGTCATGTGTCAAAATGACAAATCAATTTTATTAAAGTCGAATATGTCATGTCACTTAAATCTGATTGGCTGGGAAAAAGCCTGATTCCATCATGACTACTCTATTCTACAACTATATATAGGGGTCCTCATAATAAAAAATTCACATCAAGAATTCTAACAAAAAGTTAGAGAAAGCTCATAGATCAAATTCAAAACTCCTTGCATTCCTTTCCTTCTAAATGGCCCACCATACTACTGGGGGGAGAGTATTCCATGTTTCTTCTTTGTCTTAACCAACACTTTTGAGTACCCGCATTGGAGCAGTTCTCTTGTTGTGCTTGGCATTGTCTAATTAACCATAGTGTTGTTCAGAACAAAGGTCCCACATCTGTCTAATGAATCTGCAGTGAATAAAATGATGATTGGCATCCTCATTGTGTCTCTCACACAATGCACATCTTCTACAAATAATCATACCTCTTCTTTGAAGGTTATCTTGAGTTAACCACTGTTCATGAACCACCAACCATGTCAAGCACTCCACTTCCAATGAGGCCTTGTTTCTCCAATGATTAGGAAGTTTTTGTCTCATAAATTTCTTCTAAATACATGATAGCTTAGATAATTGACTACAATCCAGGGGAGGGAAGGTATATCTATAATAGAATAGTTATGTATTTAACCCTATCTTAGCATATCTTAATAAAGTGTTTGATCTATAACATATAAATAGTACAAGCAAAAATTAGAGGGACGTACACCACATTGGCCTCCTTCCCTATTCTCATATTATTTTTCTCCTTTGTTCTAAGTATTGAGGAGCAAGACTGTGATGGTTTAGGCATGTGCGGAGAAGGAGTGCCGACGCTCTTGTTAGGAGGGGTAAGAGTTAGATTTAAGGGCAATGTGAAGGGGTAGAGGTAGATCAAAAAAGTATTGGGGGAGGTGATTAGACAAGATATGAGACAACTATATATCATCGAGTACATGATCTTAGATAGAATGGAGTGAACATTACAGGTTAGGGTAGAAGGTTAATAGGCTACTATGGGTAGGATGATGTCTGGCTTTGTGATATAGTACGTTAGTAAGATTAGTGGTGCCTTTACATATTGTATTGTTATTGTCCGTCTTTTATTTTGTTACGTTTATTGTATTTATATATTATTATTTACTTTCTACTTTAGTCCTTCTTTTTTCATATTTAGTATCTTCTACTTTTGGGGCTGATATTTTTGAGATGAGGGTCTTCTAGAAACAAGTTATCTATCTCTATGAGGTAGTGGTTAGGTCTACATATATTCTACCCTTCCCAAACCCTACTTGTGGTCACTAGGTATATTGTTATTGTTCTAGCGACCAAAGAATTTGGTGTACATTTCTTTGAAAGTTAGGAACAAAACAATCCATGCAGGCTAGATGATGTGGTATATAAATATTTACAATATTTATTGCAATTTCTCTTTCATATGAAAGAAAAGCAAATGGGAAATGTGTTTATTTATGCTATTTAGGGGATTTTTGTGAGGGAACTGTCAAAATGTTACTCCCAATAAGAGTCGCTCTATGACAATAGGAGTGAAACTGCAAGTGGGGGGGATTGAATTTTCTTCCTTTTTCTTTAACTTAAACCTGCACTCAGTTAGTCAGCTAATATAATACGTAGTTGACAAGAACATATTAAATAAGATTAAAGTGTGAAAAGAAAAATTCAACATCAGATATTTTTATATTGGTTCAGATTCAATGTGAATCTGAAACGCCCCAAAAAATGCTCAAAAATATGCCTAAAAAATTCTTATAATTGTAATTTCCATATATCTCAAAATTCGTGCATGATATCGAAAATTTGACTTCATATTCGTGATCAGAGGAAAAATTGAGTAAAAAAAGGGTATAACCCCAATTTTAGAGAACCCGTAGCGAAAATTTATTTTTGAAAATTTGCAAAATCCAGAGAGGATCCGCACTCTGGCCATAATGCACCAGGAGCGTGGATAAGTGTTGATTTTCCCTATTAACACTGTTTCAGTCCAAGGGCATTGGGGTCATAGTCCCATGCTCAGTTATGCATAAAAACACCTATACTTAGCCATTTTCAACTGCATATCACTCAAGACTCTATCAAAACCCTCTCTAATACGTAGCCAAATATTTAATCAAAATTCAAGGGACTCAATCTTGATTCTGAATCTCAAGAACTTCATTCAAGCTTTAAGTTCTCATTCAAATCTTCATAAAGAAAACCCAAGTTTAAGGTATGTGGTTTTCAACCATTGGGTCTTTTCACCAATGGTGCCCAACCTTCCTTTTTATGAAAATTGCATGTTTTCAAGTTGGATTATCTATGGGTATCTCTTATAATTAATTTTAATAACAAACTATGTTGGTGTTTCATAAACTGTTGACTGTTTATGCATATTTTGAGTTATGAATCTATGATCTATTATGAGATTTTATAAGGGATTTCAAGCTATCTTGTATGAGGTTTTTGCTATGTGTTGGTGGGTTGATTTGCATTGAGTTTGTAATATGATTTCACTCTTGAATTGCATGATTTTGAACTAGCAATACACACCCGCCAAGTGTTTCATAAAATGTCTTAACATTAATTATTGAGTTATGCATGGTCTATTACATGGTTTACAAGGCAAGTGACTTCACAATGATTAAGGGCTTCCAAGTATATATTACGTTCATGTGAAGTACCTATAGCATTGCAAGTGAATTATTAGGCTCCCATGATTATTGTGTTTTTTGGGAAAATGATAAGTTCTTTTTTGATACTTGAATGTGATGGCTTGATGAGCTATTTTCATGACTCCTATTGAAAAGATTATATCATAAGGTATGATTATTCTATAAGATCTACCAAAAAGGCCATGTCGTAAGGTAGAATGACTCATGGCTCCTACCGAAAAGATTATATCATAAGGTAAGGGCTTCCTATATCACCTACTGAAAAGGTCATGTCGTAAGTTATAATTCATGGTTCCTACCGAAAAGATTATATCGTAATGTCTCCTACCTAAAAGATTATATCATAAAGTAGGGGACGTCTTATACTACCAACCAAAAAGACTATGTCGTAAGGTAAAGGTATAGGTAACACTCTCTGAAAAGATTATATCATAAGGTGAGTGGGTGGCTATGTGGCCTATCCCAAGCATTTGTTTGTGTAAAATGGTAGTTTGTATTCCATATTGGGTTTACGTTCCTCTATTATGATTAAGCATGTTTACTTCAAACATTGATCATGCATGTCATATTGAGATTATGCCTATCTATTTCCTATTACTATGCATTTTGACAATATTAGCTTATGTCTTGTTGCATTGTATCCTACATACTTAGTACATTCAAATGTACTAATGCATACTTTATGCCTACATGATGTGACCATGTAGGAACCGGAGCTCCTCACGATCATCCTCCACATGACTAGTTTTGACTTATTGAAGATAAGTTTTTGGTGAGTCCTCAAATTCAGGGACACTAGCTTTGCAATCTTACTTTTGTTATCTGTTTATGTTGAAACTTTGATACTCTGAGGGTGAGCCCGGAAAGTGTCTTGGCCCCCGCCCATTCTATGCTAGAGGTGTTGTTGGAATAATTGATGTAATTATGTTATGACCTTGACTCTTGAACGTTTTATGGTTATCAAGGACTCTACTTAGTCCCTTTATCTTTATTTATATCTCTTATTGTTGTTATTTTGCTTCCGCAACTAAGGATGTGTGATTGATATGCTAGTAGTTTTATTTAGGGTTTCTTCAAGTTTTTCATTCGTCATGTCACATCTAGGCCCTAGGCTTGAGTCGTGACAACTTGGTATCAGAGCACTAGGTTGTTAATGGTCCTCGAAATCTAATACACCACGTCAATTAGAGTCTTCTTCATGATTGTAAAGCATGCCACAACTATGAGTAAGAGGCTATGAGGCATTTTAGGAAATGTTTCACTTCTTCATGATCTATATCGTATCTTAGCTGTAGGGTAAGCTTTTCCCCCCAACAAATGTTCTTTGCACTTCTATATTATGCCGCTTCAAAGAGGAAGGCCAAGGAGGGCTCGTGCACCCATAGGACAACCGGCTTACCCGGCTCCTTAAGCTCCTCAAGTTGGAGGGGCTACCAAAGCTGAGTTCCAGAATCTATTACTATATTGTCATATGCAATGACCAACCAATTTAACCAAGGGGTCTAAGCCCCTCATGCTCCCACTCCAGCTTCTAGGGTGATAGATTTCACTAGAATGAACCGACCAGAGTTCCATGGATCCAAGGTGGATGAGGATCCCTAAGAATTCATTGATGAGATGTATAAGGTGTTGTCTATTATGGGGGTTAATTCGGAGGAGAAAATGAAATGAGCGGCCTACCAACTAAAGGGTGTGGCTCAAATTTGGTTTGTGCAATGGAAGATGGAGAGGGAAGATCACGATGTTATTCCTTAGGAAGAGTTCAAGGCTACTTTTCTCAACCGGTTCTTCCCTCTCGAGCTAAGGGAGGCTAAAATGATAGAGTTCATAAATCTTAAGCAAGGTTCCATAAGTGTAAGAGAGTATTCCCTCAAGTTCAACAAGCTTTCCAAGTATGCTCCTCAATTGATCGCCGAACCTAGATCAAGGATGAACAAGTTTGTGTCAGGGGCATCCGACTTGGTAAATGAACAGTGTTGTATCACAATGCTTGTAAGTGATATAGATTTGTCTTAGCTCATGACCTATGCCGAAAAACTTAAGGGAGAGAAACTTAGGAAGAAGAGAAGTGGGGAGTCCAAAAGGGCTTGGTTTGAGGTGATCGGTTCCAACAAGGTATTGAGTTTCAAGGCCAAGGACCCTCTAGTGCTCCAAATAAGAAGGTTGCTAAGGATGGGGCGCCTAACCCAAGGCTCCAAGGGGGTGATGATGGGGTGACTCATCTTAGATTCCCAAAGTATAGGAGGAATCATGGTGGCACACCTTGGAGGAACACTGGTACATGCTTTGGGTGTGGTGAGATGTGACACAAAATTTTAGATTGTCCATATGCACATAAGAAGGGTAAGGATGGCCGACCATATGGGCAAGGTGGTCATGTTAATCGAGGGGCTCAAGGTGGCCAACAAGGGGGTGACCTATGACATAACAAGTTCTATGCTCTTCAAGGGAGGCAAGGGGTGGATGAGGTTCTCGACATTGCTACCTGTATGTTGAAGGTTTTTGAATTTTTATGTGTATGCTTTGATAGATCCGGGCATTACTTTTTCTTTTATCTCTCCATTTGGTAGCCAAAAGACTTCATGTGTATCCCAAATTTCTATGTGAACCTCTTGGATGTCTACACGTTGGTAAGTATATTGTTGCTAGAAAAGTCTATAAGGGTTGCCCTTGCCCTTAGTGCATAAAGTCTTGTCTTGTGATTTTATTGAACTTGGTATGGTGGGTTTGGAGGTCTTGGGGTGGTTTGGTTGCATGCATATCATGCTTCTAATGAGTGTAGAACTAGTAAGATTGTAATGTGATAGTTAAGGATAGACGACCTATTTGAACAACTATAAGGGACTAGTCATTTTTCTAAGATTAATCTACAGTCTAATTTCTTTTTCCTAAGTGAGAGTTAGGGAGTGTGATACCCCTAGATGTCTTTTCAGACTAAGAGTGAGCATTTTGAGTCATGGTAGAGTTATTTGGTTGAATAATGCACCCGTATGTTTATGGATCTTATGAATAGGGTCTTTAAACCCTACCTTGACATGTTTATGGTGGTCTTTAGTGATAAGGTATTAATCTATCTAGAGTTGTGAATCACTTGAGGGTAGTCTTTCAAATCTTGAGGGATAAAAGGTTGCTTGCTAAAAATGATAACTATGAATTGTGGGTAATAAGAAGGTGGTTAGAGAGGTGCACCGGTTGGCTAGATTGGGAATATGGTTGGGTGAAGTTGAGAATGGTAGTGTAGTGGTTTTGATGGTTACGAATCTTCTTTAATTGAAGAGGTCAAGTTAAAGCAAGACCTTGATTCCGCCTTGCTAGAGTTGAATGTTTCAGTAGAAAATGGTGAAGTTGAGGTTTTGCTCCCAAGGGGGAGATGGTGTCCCTAGGTACTAAGGTAGGTTAGGTGTTCTTGTGTTGTTGATTGGGTGCACAAGAAAGTTCCACCCATGAAGGGTGTGATCCAGTTTGGCAAGAAAATAGAATTGATCCTGAGGTTTGTGGGTCTTTATAAGTGTTGAGGAGAATTGGTAAAGTGACCTATGAGTTAGAGTTGCCCATTAATATGAATAGGGTTCAACCGGTCTTCCATGTATCTATGTTGAGAAGTTGTGTTGGTGGCCTATGTGCTATAGAACTCTTTGAGGTCGTCGGTGTTGTGGAGGATGAGTTGACTTATAAGAAGGTCCTAGTGGAGATATGGATGGATATGTGGAAAGGTTGATTAATAAGGATGTAGTGCTTATCAAGGTCCTTTGGAAGAACCGTCAAGTCGAGACTGTCACATGGGAAGCTGGAGCAGGCATGAAGAAATGATATCCATATCTCTTTCATTCTATTCAAGCTTGAGACAACAAACTAAATCCTTTCTATGATTTCAAGTTTTAAGATTCAGCCCTTTATGTCATTGCATGTATTCATGTTTATGTTGTCAAGTATACGGTGATTTTGACATTCAGGATGAGATTTTGAAAATGATATTCGGGTGTATTTGTTGCATTCATGTCGGGATGAAATCCTTATGATTAGATCTCTTATTATGCTTCTTTGACATTCAGAGACGAATGTTCCCAAGGGAGAGATATTGAAATGCCCCAAAAACACCTGAAAATGTGCCTCGAAAATGCCCATAATCGTAATTTCCATATATCTCAAAATTCATACGTAATATCAAAAATCTAACTTCATATTCATGATCAGGGGAAAATATTAAGTGGGAAATGGATATAACTTCGATTTTAGAGGACCTATAGCAAAAATTTATTTTCATAAATTGGCAAAATCCAGAGAGGATCCGTGCCCTAGCTACGACGTGCCAGGGGCACAGATTAGTGTTGATTTTCCCTGTTAATACCATTTCAGTCTAAGGGCATTGGGGTCATAGCCCCATGCCCAGTTATGCATAAAAACACCTAGACTTAGCCATTTTTTTAACTCCATATCACTCAAGACTCTCTCAAAACCCTCTCTAATACTTAGCCAAATATTTCATCCAAATTCAAGGGACTTAAGATTAATTTTGGACCTCAAGAACTCCATTCAAGCTTTAAGTTCTCATTCAAATCTTCATCAAGAAAGCCCAAGTTTTAGGTATGTGGATTTTAACCATTGGGTCCTTTCACCCATGGTACCCAACCTTCTTTTTTATGAAAATTGCATGTTTTCAAGTTGGATTATCTATGGGTATGTCTTATAGTGAATTTTGATTACAAACTATGTTGGGGTTCCATAAAATATTGACTGTTTATGCATGTTTTGAGTTATCAATCTATGATCTAATATAAGATTTGCTGAGGGATTTCAAGCTATCTTGCATGAGGTTTTTACTATGTGTTGGTGGGTTAATTTGCATTGAGTTTTCTCATATGATTTCACTCTTGAATTGCATAATTTTGAACTAGCATTACACACCCGCCAAGTGTTTGATAAAATGTCTTTACATGAATTCTTGAGTTATTGATTGTTTATTACATGGTTTACAAGGCAAGTGACTTCACAATGGTTAAGGGCTTCCAAGTATGTATTAGATTCATGTGAAGTACCTATAGCATTGCAAGTGAATTGTTGGGCTCCCATGATTGTTGTGTTTTGGGAAAATGTGAAGTTCTTTCTTGATACTTGAATGTGATGGCTTGATAAGCTATTTTCATGACTCCTACTGAAAAGATTATATCGTAAGGTATGGGTATTCTATAAGATCTATCGAAAAGGCCATGTCGTAAGGTAGAATGACTCATGGCTCCTACCGAAAAGATTATATCGTAAGGTAAGGACATCCTATATCACCTATCCAAAGATGTTTTCATGGCTCCTACCGAAAAGATTATATCGTAAGGTAAGGACATCCTATATCACCTACCAAAAAGGCCATGCCGTAAGGTATAATTCATAGTTCCTACAAAAAAGATTATATCATAACGTAGAGTAATTCACGGCTGCTACCTAAAAGATTATATCGTAAAGTAGGGGACATCTTATACTACCAACCAAAAAATTATGTCGTAAGGTAAGGTATAGGTAACACTCTCCAAAAAGGTTATACAATAAGGCGAGTGGGTAGCTATGTGGCCCATCACAAACATATTTGTATAAAGTGTGAGTATATATTTCATATTGGGTTTACGTTCCTTGATTATGATTATGCATGTTTTACTTCAAGCATTGATCATGCATGTCATATTGAGATTATGTATATCTATCTTCGGGGACACTAGCTTTGCACTCTTACTTTTGTTATCTCTTTATGTTGAACATTGATACTATGAGGGTCAGCCTGAAAAGTGTCTTGGCCCCCGCCCAATCTATGCTAGAGGTATTGTTGGAACAATTGGATAAACATGCTATGACCTTGACTCTTGAATGTTTTATGGTTATCAAAGATTCCCCTTAGTCTGTTTATCCTTATTTATATCTCTTATTGTTATTATTTTGCTTCTGTGATCGAGGATGTGTGATTGATATGCTAGGAGGCTTGTTTGGGGTTCCTTCAAGGTCCTCATTTGTCGTGTCACGTCTAGGCCCTAGGCTTGGGTCGTGACAGAATCCTAGGTCCAGTCCCATTGGGTTACAAGGGATATCACTTCAAGCCTTTGGTAAATTGGGAGTTACAAGAATTTCAACTTAAACCATACTCAAATTTGTTTCTCTTTTTGTTTCCCTTTTTCTTTTGATACAGACTTCTCTTTAAATTTTTTCTTCTTTTCTCTCTCTTTTCCTTTTGCAGTAACAACTCTAAATATTATAATAATTTTCTAAAGATAAAGAGTATTGAAGAACGACTTGAAATGCAGTAGGCTTGTATGAGTCTTGAGATATACTGGATGCCTTCTATTATGTAGAAAATATGGCATCCCAAGGAAGTTGATCCTTGGATTGAGGCTTTGATGGATCCTCTTTCCAAGAATAAGATAAGGCTTTTTAGGTAGGCAGCTAGATCAAATCTTCTTTCCTTGTTTAGATCCTGATCCGAATCTTTTATGAATATAATTGTCTTCAATCTTGAATCTTTTCTTGATACTGATCTTCTGATTGATTTGCTGAATCTTTAACCAATTAATCTTGGATTTTTTTCATGGTAGTGATCGCTTGTCAAATCTGTGATTGATTTGCCAAAACTTTGGCAATTTATCTTTTTCCTTTTGTGTCGAGATTCTATCTCCTGAAGATGCACTTTTCCTTTTGTGACTTGAATCTACGATATCTTGCTTGTCTTTATTCCTTGTGAAGATATGTTTCCTTTTTGATGTATTACCTATGAGTAGTATTCATTCAATATAATTTAGCACTAATAAAATTAATCTTTCTAATCTTTTTATTGTCTGATTGATTCTTTTTCCAAGAATAAGGCTTTTAAAGAAGGTGGTAGCAGAATCTTTTCATATCTTTCCATTCTTGCAGATGCTTGTCGCAGTAAAATCTTATCTTGATTGATTATCTCCGATCCAAAGATGTTTAATTGATTTTTCAGATTTTTTTCCTTTCTCACTAGATATTTGATTTATTCTTTTCAGTCTAAATATGTTTGATTACTTTTCCAGATTTGTTTTCCTTTCTTGCTTAGTATTAGATTAATTTCTTCCAATAATTATGCTCTTGGTGCCTTCAGCTAGATTTTCTTGATATATTCTTTCATGTCGTACCTTAGCTGGATTGTTTCTTTTTTGATGTTTTTCTGTAAATTGTCACCAGTCAAAATATATTAGCACTAACAATCTCCCCCTTTTTGATGATGACAATACTAGTATTAATGTAGTCAACTTCCCTCAATATGTAATCGTGTAGTCGACTTCCTACTTTTCTCCCCTTAGTTAGTAGCATAGATGCTCCACCTGAATTCTTGCACAAGGTGTTACTCGACAAATCGACTAATACTTAGTCCTCATTTTCTCCCCCTTTGTCATCAGCAAAAAGGAAACAATAGGAAATAATAAGCAATAATCATGCAGAAATAAGCTAGAAAATATTACATAGTACCATGGTGGAAATAGTCCTTAACAAAGTACAAAATAAGATTTGGGGATAATATTTTAAAATATTTCTGAGAAAACAGAATCTTTTTTCAATCAACAATTTTGTAAAAATATCAGCTAATTGATTTTCAAAATTTACAAAAATAATTTCAATATTAACATTTAAAACATGATCTCTAATACAACGGTGCTTGATATCAATGAGCTTTTCCTAGAGTGATGCACAAGGTTTTTAGTCAAGCAAATGGCACTAGAATTATCATGAAGTAATTGAGCAGGTTTAGCAGAAACACTATAATGACCCAATTGTTGAATTATCCATAAAACATGGGCACAACATTGTCCAATGGCTACATACTCAGCTTCAATGGTAAAAATAGATACGCAATTTTGTTTCTTGACATTCCAGAAGATTAGGGAGTTTACAAGAAATTTACAAGACCCACTTTATCACCTTCATAGTGTAATGACCTTCCAGGTCATTTATGTGGTTCTGTAAATATTTTATTAATTTGAGCATTTGAATAGTAACCTCAAATTTTTATGACTTATTGATATTGATTGGTCAGTTGTAGGGTGAATCGTTAACAATTATACAGCTTTTCGGGTTAAATGAGAGATTGTAACCGTAAAATGAACTTTTGGGTAAAGTCTTAGTAAATGACTCAGCGTGGAATTATGATAGTTCCATCAGCTCCAGAATGGCCAAATTAGGCTAGGATCATGTCCGGTGTTATTATATTGAGTTTTCCAAATTTAGCCATCGGAATAGGTCAATAGTTGATGTTATTGGTAAATATGCCCCAAATGGAAATTTTAACCATGCCATTAGATCTAGAATGTCATTGTTATTATATTGAGTTTTCCAAATTTAGCCATCGGAATAGGTCAATAGTTGATGTTATTGGTAAATATGCCCCAAATGGAAATTTTAACCATGCCATTAGATCTAGAATGTCAAGTTTGGTCTAGAAGGACCTTTCGTTCAGCCTTCAGGGCTTCCAGATAATTTGGCCCCTTCGACAAACTTTGATATTGGGAAATGGGATCCATATTCAGATAAAATGACCTCGTATGAGAATTTCGACTACATTATTCAGTCCATAATACTATTTTTGATCAATTTCATATATGGATTGTATTTTTTGGACTTCGAATGAGGCCAGAGCATCGAAATTAAGTTTGAGCGGTGCCTGAAGGTTAAAAGTGGGGCAGGTGATATGGGCTTGTCTCATTTCACCATGTGTCAGGTGGTTTAGAAAAAAAGAAAAATAAGAAAAAGAAAGGATATATATGGTTTCTTTTTCGAGTAGTGTACGAAGGAAAATGGCCAAACTTTGTACCGTGATATCTCTCTCATTTTTTATCGGATTCAGGCGATTCAAAAGTTTACCTTGTGTATTTTTCTGAGGAGAACATCGTGGAAGTGTCAGAAATTGATTTAGGCATGCCGTTTGAGGTAAAAAATCCTTGTTTTGCAGCTGTATTTTGAGTATATTTTCAAAAACTTTGATATGTGATTTCTTATCCATTTTGAATCCGATTGTCATGACCCATTCCTTGTTTTCCGGCTGCATTTCAAGTATATTTTCAAAAACTTCGATACGTGATTTCTTATCCATTTTGAATTTGATTGTCATGACCCACGCCTAGGGCCTAGACGTGAATGGTGAATGGGGAACCCCAAGGAACCCTAAACAAGCCTCTTAACTTGTCATTACACATCCTTGGTCGCGAAAGCATACAAAGACATATAGATTAAGAATGGGGGCAATGGGACTAAGGGAAAACTTGCATAAACGTCATAATCAAAAGTCAAGAGTCAAAGCTCATATATAAATACACAACATATCCAACAAGCACCTCTAATATATAGATATAGCGGGGGCCAAGACAAGCTACCGGGCTCACCCTCATAATCAATAGAATATAAGAAAGTGTCTCAATACAAGAATAATAGTAACTTAGACCGAGGTCCCCGAAATGGAGGACTCACCAACAAGCTTGGAATAGCACCATCTAGCCATGTGGAGGAGGAGGATGATCAACTTGGGCACCGATCCCAACATGGTAATATCATGTAGGCAAGAGTATATGTTAGCACTTTTGAATACAATAAGTATGTGGGATGGCAACGCAACAAGAGATAAGCATCATAATCCAAAATGCATCACGATAGGCAATAGGCATAATATAGGAATATGACATGTATGATCAATCCATAAGTAAAAAATGCTTAAGTAAATCATGCTGATATAGAATGTCATATGTGAAGGGGAGACCAAACTAGATTGCCAAGGTATAAACCCTTTGGGGTTGGTGATGATAGCACCCATCACCCTAGTGTGGGAGACCAAGCTAGATTGCCAAGGTATAAACCCCTTGGGGTTGGTGATGATAGCACCTATCACCCTTGTGGGTGAGGTACAAACCCTTTATCAAGGTTAGTGATGATTGCACCCATCACCTTAGTGATTGAGATATCAACTCCTCAACTAGGTTGGTCATGATCGCACCAATCACCCTAGTGATTGATCAATCAACCCCTCAACTAGGTTAGTGATGATAGCACCCATTACCCTAGTGGTTGAGCAATCAACCCCTCAACTAGATTGGTGATGATCGCACCCATCACCCTAGTGGTTGAGTCTTTGACCCCTCAACTAGACCCCTAAATTGGGAATGGTCTACCACAACACTTTAGATGGTATTCATCATGTACATAAGCTCATTTCATCATCATATAGTCAATGATAGCATATCTCATGCTTTAGACCTTCATTTCCTCAAGAAACCATAACTGGACATTTTATCAAACACCTTGGAGTTATGTAATGGGGGCAAAAGAGCATGCAATTTAGAGATGAAATCATGTAGAATAATTAGTAGCAAAACCTTTAATCAACACCTTACAACACTTCCAAGACATTCATATCAAAACCCCTCATCAAATCCAACATTAGATCCAAGATTTGAAGCTCAAAACACGCTAAAACAACCATACTTTCATGAACTAAAAATCATTATACAGTAAATTTCTTAATATATAAGATCCACATGTAAAATCAACTTTAAATCATGCAATATTAAGTAAAAGAGGATTTAGGCACCATGGGTGGAAGGATCCAATGATTCAACACCACATACCTTAGCTTTTATGAAGTTCTTGAAGAAGACTTTAATGGAGATTTAAAGCTTAGATGAGATCCTTGAAGAAATCCTTGAGATTGGCCTTGAGTTTGGGACTTGAATTTAGGGTTAGAAATGAGTCTAGGTATTTGGGGAAATATTGGGGAATGTTTTAGGTGATATGAGGGTGAAATAACGCTAAGTCATAAAAGCACACATTTCTAGAATCATCTTGATCATATTTAGATGTGTCTTCATCACTCGAGCTACTGAGTTCTTTGTTTCTTCCATCTCCTTGAGGATATCTTCTCTTAGCTTCTGGACACTCACTTGCAATGTGTTCAAATTTGCCACAATCATAGCACCTGTCATCATTTCGATTGTAGTTAGTAATTTTTTTATTTTTAGAATTGTTTACCTTACTTCTTCTTTGATTTCTATTGTGCCAGAATATTTCCACGACAGATCTAGTGACCAGTGTGATTTCATCCTCATTGAATTCATCTTCATCTTTTTGAATATCATCAGTTGCTTTGAAGGCAACATATTCTTTTTCTCATCTTTCTTTCCCTTCTTGTTTAGATGAGTCTTCTCAAAAGTAATAAGAGCTCCTCGAACCTCATCATAGGTTAGGTTCTTCAAATTCATGCTTTTTAGTGCAACAACCTTGGCATGTCATTGATGATGTAGACTTCTTAGGACTCTCCTTATGTGCTTTATGGGAGCATATTCCTTCTTGCAACCTTGAGTTCTCGAATGATTTTTCTTAGTCGTGCAAACATACTCTCAACAGGTTCTCCTTCGTTCATTTGGAATAGTTCATATTCATAAACAAGGAGACTGACAATGGTTTCTTTTACTTTGTCAGTTCCTTCATAAGTAACCTCCAGTTTATCTCACATTTCTTTAGTTATTTCGCAGCTGGAGATTTTTTTATATTCTTCCCCATTTATGGCATTGTAGAGGATATTTTTGGCCTTAGAATTTATCTGAATAATCTTCATTTATTCATCAGTGTAGTTTTACGGACTAGGAATAACAATAGTCTGACTTCCTTTAGAGCTTGATGTACTTCCATTTACTGGTTTGATTGTGTGGATGGGAATGTCACCAAGTTTGATAACCCTCCAAACTTTCACATTATTGGACTTGATGAAGGTCTCCATTCTGATTTTCCAATGTGAGAAATGCTTTCTGTTGAAATAAGGAGGTTTGGTTTGAGAAATTCTCTCTTGAAACGGTACACCAATGGTCTGGTTCTGATTTGCCGTGATCTTTTTCTCACCTGTGGTTAGACAAAAAATATTGTGAGACCAAGCTTTGATACCAATTGAAAGTGCAAGAGGGGGGGTGAATTGAATTTTCTTTCTTTTTCTTTAACTTTAAACCTGAAATCAATTAGTTAGCTAATATAACACGTAGTCGACTATAACGTATAAAATAAGAATGCAGAAATTTAAAGTGTGTAAAAGGAAAATTCAACATCGAATATTTTTATATTGATTCAGATTTAATGTGAAAGAGATAAGCATCATAATCC
>DF361120.1:9753-25886 GCA_000787875.1 Solanum virginianum | reverse complement strand
GATTTAACAATTTAACACATGTTAAATGTTCGTAGCTAGATCAGATCTTCTTTCCTTGTTTAGCTCCTGATCCAAATCTTTTATGAATATAATTGTCTTTAATCTTGGATCTTTCCTTGATACTGATCTTCTAATTGATTTGCTGAATCTTTAACCAATTAATCTTGGATTCTTTTTATGGTAGTGATCTTCTGTCAAAGTTGTGATTGATTTTCCAAAACGTTGGCAACTTATCTTCTTCCTTTTGTGTCGAAATTCTATCTCCTGAAGATGTACTTTTTCTTTTGTGAGTTGAATCTACCAAATCTTGCTTGTCTTTATTCCTTGTGATGATATGTTTCCTTTTTTATGCATTTCCTGTGAGCAATCTTCATTCAATACAATTTAGCACTAACAAAATTGATCTTTTTAATCTTCTTATTGTCTGATTTATTCTTTTTCCAAGAATAAGGCTTTTAAAGAAGGTAGTCGCAGAATCTTCCCAAGTCTTTCCAATTTTGCAGATGCTTGCAGTAGTAAAATCTTCTCGTGATTGATTCTCTCCAATCCAAAGATGCTTGATTGATTTTCCAGATTATTTTCTTTTCTCACTAGATATTTGATTTATTCTTTTCAGTCCAAATATGCTCGATTGCTTTTTCTGATTTATTTTTCTTTCTTGCTTAGTGTTAGATTGATTCCTTTCAATAATTATGCTCTTGGTGCCTCCAGCTAGATTTTCTTGATATATTCTTCCATGTCGTACCTTAGCTGGATCGTTTCCTTTTTGATGTTTTCCTGCAAATTATCATCAGTCAAAATATATTAGCACTAACAAGGAGAACCAAAAAGGTAAGAAATAGTAGGTTACTTTTTTTTTTTGAGGTACAAACAACAATTCTCAGTATAATCCCACTAGTGGGGTATGGACTTTTTTGATAAGGTAAATAATTTTATTTACAATGGAAAATCTCCTGTAGACAAGAAGATTACCAAATAGTGGAGAATCTATGTGAAACTATGATTCTTTATAGACGATACCCAATCTTCTTTACTAATTGAAACCTAATGGGTGCACCAACAAGAAACTAGTTATTCTCTTTCCCATCAAAGGCTCTCCTATCTCTTCCCTCCATGGCTCTTCGAAAAAGATTCATTACTTGGCACCAAATGTGTCTCTGAACTTCTAGTTTACTGGACCATTTGGTTTCGCAGTTTGTTACAACATTGAAATTTTGAGTAACTTGGAAAAGGAAAGGGGTTTTCTTGCCAAACATTTTTTCCTTTAATTATTTTTTAGGAATGAAATTCGAAAACGAGAAAAATTATTTCTTTCTGAAAAAAAAAGAAGACCCAGAACTCCCCCAAAAATAAAACTACCTTGATTTTACGATTTGTCATTAATTGATTCACGAATCATGTGGAATCTATTTTTTTCACATGTTTATATAATTGTCATTGATTCAATGATCATTTGAAGCACATGATTGACAAATCTCTACTGTCCATTTTTTCAGAAATTTGAGCTTAAGCGGAACCCCTTCTTACTTCAATTGATGGGTAACTTGCCTGAAGAGGAGCTTGAGAGGTCAACACTGGCTACAAAATTAAATGGCTATGCAGCAGAGCTTTGTCCATCAAGAATTCAAAAGTGGATTGATGCAAAGATCAATGATATTATCAAGAAAGGTTAGCCATTCTCAGAGAAGTTTAGGTATACATCTTAAGGGTATATGAGATCCTGCAGACCTTTGTTAAGGTGTATAAACTGAGAGTTTCTTTTGCTGAGGTAATGTTTACCCTCATGCAAATTTGTCCTACATTATAGCATTTGAATAGCTAGCAGACCTTTTTCCAGAGATTCATCAAATTTGTTTGTACAATTGGAGTGTTCAGAATAGGTTGATTGGACTAGACTGAGTAGGTACTTTTTTTTTGCTAAGATTAATCAAATATGTTTGTACAATCTGAATGTTTTGTATAGGTAATTGGTTGATTGCATCAAGACTGGACATCCTTGTGAAATAAGGTTGTGGTACCTTAAAATCATGTTGTTGTAGCACTTACTTTTTGTTCTATGTATTTTTCACAATTACGTTATCATGGTGGTGTAGTTGCAATTTTTAAATATAACTCATTTTCCTACCATCAGGCACCGCATTTAGCTGATTGAATTTTTCTTTTTATAAATTTGACAAGTTTTTGGAGGATTTAACAATTTAACACATGTTAAATGTTCTTTTTACCTATCTTAAACTGCCAGCAAGCAAACTATTTTAATAGTTAAGATTCAATTTGTCCATATATAAATGAACAGAACCAGCAGCAGAGAGACGAGAAGACATGCTTGAGGATGTAATAGCTTTTAGGTCTCAAGTGGAACTGATTTTTCTAGTACAAAAGTTGAATTTCTTATATTTATTTCTATTCTCCCTTATGTTCCAACGGCCATATCTTTTCCAATTTTAAAAATTATTTCAAAATGTAATGTTGGTTTGATTTTCCCAGTCATGAGTGCATAAATTAAGTCACCTTCTTAATGAGATATTTTTATCCATATCTAAACACATTTTCTTTTTATTAAATACATTTATCCTTTTAATAAATAAATCAATAAATTGAAAAAAAAATCAATGTAAAGATCATGAAATTGTTGAGCCTTTAGTCATCAATATCTAATCACAAAAGTATTAATGTAAAGTTCATGAAATTTTGAGCCACTAGTGTAATTTATGTTTTACTACCTATTATTTAAATTTATTACTTCATTAATTTTTCTCTGTTTAGAAACTTTTCATGGATTCTATAAAGTTTTTATATAATACACTTAACACTTCTAGAGAAAGTATAAGATACAGTTCCAATTGATTTGCATAACAGTTCGGGTAAGTATATTGTTATTCAAATTATTACACATAATTGTAAACTAGATTATTTAGCTTGTCTGATATATATATACTAATATAACGTCCATCTAGCCAACTGCAGATTTGAGACAACAACAAAGTGAAACAGTGATTTGATATCTTGTTAGAGATCCATTTTGTGGTAGTTTACCTTCCAAGTGATGTTGGTTATTAGTTAATGAAAGTAGTTGTGTTTTTATACTATGAAGCTTTAATTTGGATTACATTTTAATATGTTATTGCATGGATTACTATAGATTTTTTTGTCATATATGAGATGATATATTTTAGATGAACTTGTATTTTGAAGGTTTAAATCCAAACTTTGAAGTTATTTGTCTAATGTGGATGTTGCATCGTATGAAATACATGGATCTTAATAGCTTGTCATGTTATATTTGATATTATATATACACAATTTAACTAATTATTTATGTTAAATTCAAAGACAAAATGTCGCACATTTATTTTAATTCTATTTTTATTATTTTACAAAACTAATACTTAGTTTGGGATACACGCGCAATGCATGTGTTTGAGAACTAGTTAAAGTAGAGAATCCAAGTACTGTTAGATCATCATCTAAAAAGAAGACAATGTCGAAGCATTCGAAAGAGAGGTTTTCTTACAATTTTTTTAAATATGGATCTATCGGCCTGTGTCTGGAAAAGCCCAAAAAGGACCACTAATTTTGTAGGGTTTCCTAAAATGTTCCTCCCTGTCCATTTTGCCTCTGTCTGAAAATGTTGCCCTAATGGGGAAATTTGACTCTTCACCTTCTACTCTGGATCATTAACTATCTTCGTTTGTACTTTGTCTTCCTTTATTATTAGTTGTTAAAGTGAGTCTTTCATCTTCTGAAATTTTTATCTCTTCCTTTTGTGTCATGTGTTATACTTGTGACATTCTTTCTTTACTCAGTTATTTTCTTTTTTAAAAAAAATTAAATTAGTTGGCTCATAGGCCCATTTTATTGAATAAACAAAAATCGAACTAAAAATAGGAACTGGATGGCCCAACCCATCCAGATAAATATTTAGGCCCTAGAATATAGGGCTCTCTAGATGCTTCCACCACTTTCCTAGTCTTAACCCTTAAAATTCCTAATGTGGACTTTCACTTTATGCCTGGTTCTAGGGCTCCGTATGTGCTTGAGTTCCTCATGGTGTTCTGCATGATGCTTTGGTGAGTATGCCTCTTCTTCTCCTTTTCTGTGTTTACATCAATGCTGTATTTTATGACGTGTTCTTTCATCACTTCTTGTGATGCTCCGCCTTGGTCTCCCCATTTCCATTTGCAACATAGGTTTTGTATCTCAATGCACCTCGATCTATTAAGTCTCAACTCTGTTCGACTGACTTTCCTAGATCTCCCATCATTGTACTAACGCTCTTGAGCCCTGCCCTTTTGATGCAGCGATTGGTATATTCTTCATTACACCTTTGAGGTGTTTAGATGCCATACCTGATGCTGACTTCATGGATCTCCTTTTTGATGGATGCATAGTCTCATTTTGCACAGTGAAAACCAAGTCATGTCTCAAATTTTAGGAATGCCATTTGCTAAGCACAATCATGTCACCCAATCTCTATCAACATGTGATTTGGGAGTTCACCATTTGCTCCAGATATTGCTTGTAAGTTGTTGTAATAGTTGTGCTTAGTTGGCATACCCCGCTATAAATATTCCTTGTAAATGAAGGGATAGTGATTTTTATAAGTGCATCCTATTATGTACCTCTCTAGACAACTCTTATGTTACTGACGTCAGTATCATCCAAACTTATATATTGTTGATATGTGTAGGCTAGTGATTTGATGTTTATCTATGTTGAGGATCCTCCCAGCCATGCTGGGCAATTGTAAAAAGGAACTAAATTGTTGCATGCCTTCTGGTTTAGCAGTATTAGCTTGTAATCTGCCAAAGTGTTTGCCTCTCTGAAAATGTGATGTATTTGTATGTTGATTGTCTCTATTATGCACTGAATGTCCTCTACTATTTGGATAATTTCCCACGAGATTTTTCACTCCTTCAGTATGATTTCTGTAATCCTAGGGAGTTTCTTTTGTACTTTGCAATACTATAAGGCCTTCAAAATAATTATTGCTTCTGCATAGATACTGGTGACTATCCCTATATTTCTTAACTCAACATAGATAAGGTTACCAAACTCATTCCTTACTACATTTCTTGACTCAACATAGATAAGGTTACCAAACTCATTCTTTAGGCAAAACTCATAGGAGTTGATGCCTGGGTTCCCTTTACTAGCTCCACTAGTGTTTACTTTAACCCATCCTATATCTAGGACCTTCCAATTAACAACCCTGCACTGTAAGGGCTGGCCTCTTCCTTTGTAGAAACTCAAAGGAATCATCTAAGGCAGAGGCCCAATTTTCAAGTGTGGGACAAGTCAGTCGTTCTATTCGATTCCTTGGGATCCTCTGAATTTTGTTGATGGATATTGTGTGGTGGCTAGAATCTTCTTCACTTGGTAAGCACTTGATTGTATCCTCCTTTCTTCCTTTTGTTCTTACTGTGAATTTATCTATAGGCGATGCTGAAGTAGAGTGCATGAGAAGCTCTTTTGCACCTTTCCATAAAGTGATGAGGTCTTCTACTAGGTTATACACATCCAAAATGTCCCCAGATCTACCCATTTTGCTGAGTCCTTTTGCTGGCTGACTAGAATAGGCTAGATAGGATTTCATTTTTTTGTTGCCAAATAAGACCATTACAAATATCATTGTTGTGAAAACTATATGCTTAGCCTTTTACAAATCTGTCGCAAAATGGAATTGGCCAAAACCCTAGGTAATCTAAGTTTAGTATGAACAGAGGTGCTTTTATATGCATAGTTTTTGCATACATTATCATAGTATTCCATTTAATGTTTTATTAGTATTTTAAATTGAATAGGAAATGGCTTTTGCATGGTGGTGAAAAAGTGAAGAAGCATGGGATCAGGAGTATAGGGAAACAAGCATGCATGAGGAGGTTTAGACTAGTCGGTCTGCAATTCCTCGGGTGTTTTTAGACTATCTCTTAGGTTTCTAGCTTTTTTTGTCTCAAATTACTTGATTATAATCCATTTTTTTTCTTATTTCCATACCTTCCTTACACTTTATCAGATTTGGATGAAACTTATGATGATAATCAAACTCATGTTATTAGAATCATTGTCATAGAAGAAGAAGCAGATGTAGAAGTGTCTCCTAAACCACCTATAAGTTACAACTCAGTTTTGCAGTATCCTTCACTGACATCTAAAAATATCAGCACTTTAGACAAGAGTGAAATTTCTCCAGTCCAACTAGCTAATCAAAATCATGGGCCCAATAGGGGTGTCGAACAGACGAGTTGGGTTGAAATTGGGCATGTTAAAATGGATTGAAATAGAGAAAGAGTTGGGTTGTGACCTTCCCATATTTGCTTTGGGCTCAAATGAGCTAAAATTTGGGCTAGGTCATGATTCTCCCAATTTGACCCGCTCAATGTCAATAGTTTTAACATACTATTATTTATGTTTTATAACCTCAATTTGAATTTCAACTCAAGAAAATAAAAATATAAAGTTACAAGTAGATAGATAAATAATATACAATAGATAGAAAACATACATGACATCAATGCAAGTAAAGAGCCTTAGAACGAGTTGAAATTGGAGATTAAATTAGACTCAACTAAAGATTATTTCAAAATGGGTTAAGGCTTGAATGAGTTGAAATTGAATCCAATTCAAATTATCTTGAGCCAAACCGATAAAATTTTAGATGAGTTACCTATAGTTGAGCTCATTTTGACACTGTTAGACCCAAGTATCAAACAATATGTGAAAACCAAGTCATGTCTCAAATTTTAGGAATGCCATTTGCTAAGCACAATCATGTCACCCAATCTCTATCAACATGTGATTTGGGAGTTCCTATAGCTAAAGCTATAACTACTCTTGCCAAATGTCAATAGTATGGTAGTCTGGTCGATACCAACTTATTGGTTCGCTTATCCTTAACCCTGAAGAAGTACCAAAGCTGAAGACTGAATGCCAAATGGCTACTAATGTTGCTACAGTTGATTCTCTCATTTTTGTCATGTCTAGGCCAGTGGATCTACTGGTTCCTTTGCCAAGGACAAAACCTAATAAGGTAATTATCATGCCCATTAATGAATACCAATCTCCCTATGTAGGATCTAGCCCAATTTTTAGGCCAAAGCCAATGGCAAAAACTATTCCCTGGACGATGATTAAGCCTGAAGAATCTGTGAAAAGTAATTTAGTTAATGAAAGAGGGGCACTTCTTCATGTAGAAACTGCAAGCATTAGAGAAATAAGTCACTAGCTCACACCACTTCAGACCTAAATTTAGAAAAGATTAAGGCACTGATCAATAAATATGGAGTACACAATAATGTTGGAGGAAAGCCCTTGGTTAATTATGAGTTGGTTCCTTCATCTTGTTCCAAAAATGATATGGTTTGGTCAAGTGCAGTTCATCCTACCCTTTTGTAGCCTACATCGTTGCTTGCACCAAATGTTGGTCATACATCCTTTTTCTCCTCGATGACTAGTCCTGCCCCTCTTCATAAGGATATTAATTATTACAAGTCCCTGATCAAGAAACATGGACAAAATTATGAGTTTGTGGTTGATGAACGCTTACAAAATACCAATCCTCATGGTAATACACTAGAGCCAGGTTTGTTGAAAAACCATAAACTAATTCAAGGCAGCCTGACACATTATGTTTTCTTTAATAAACTTAGGGGATGTCGTAATGGTTCCACTTGCGCCTTTTTGTATGATATATCTGGAAATAAGAGGTCTGGGGGATGCGGAATCTTGGGATTCAAAGAGAATGAAGTAAAGTGGGGAACTTACTAATAGTTTCTTGTACAATTTTGAGGAAGAAAAGGAAAACCTCTTGAGTCATGTCCTATTAGTAAGTTCCCCATTTTACTTCATTCTCTTTGAATCCCAAGCTTCCAACATCCCCCAGACTACTTTTGTCCCGATATATCATGCAGGAAGGGGCAAGAGGAACTATTACGGCATCCCCTAGGTTTATTAAAGAAAACACAATGTATTAGGCTGTGTTAACTTAGTTTTTGGTTCTTTAACAAACCTAGCACTTGGGTATTACCTTGATGAGGATATGTATTTTGTATGCATTCATCAACCATCGATTCACGATTTTCTCCATGTTGCTTGATCAAGGACTTGTAGTAATTGATATCCTTGTGAAGAGGACTAGGACTAGTCATTGAGGAGAAAGGAGATGTATGGCCAACATTTGGTGGAAGAAACAATGTAGGTTGTAAAGTGGTAGAATGGTCTGCACTTATAACCATATCATATTTGGAACGAGATGAAGGAACCAAGGGTTTTCCTCCTACATTGTCAGGTACTTCATATTTGTTGATCAGTTTCTTAATCTTTTCCATATTTAGGTCTGAAGTGGGGTAAACTAGTAACATACTCTCTCTAGTGATTGCAGTTTCTACATGAAGAAGTTTCCCTTGTTTGTTAAAAAAAATATTTTTCATAGAAGTTTCAGGCTTAGTCATCATCCAGGGCGCAGATTTTTTCATTGGATTTGGCCCAAAAAAATGGTCTGCATCCTGCATGTGGAGCCTGGTATTCATTAATGGGCTTGATAATTACCTTATTGGGTTTTGTCCTTGGGAAGGGAACCAATAGATCCAGTGGCCTAGTCATACCGCAATGAGAGAATCAATTATAGAAGCATTGGTAGTCATTCGATGTTCATTCTTCAGCTTTAGTATTTCTTCTGGGTTGAGGATAAGTTAAACCAATAAGTTGGTATTGATCAGACTACCATGCTCTTGAATTTTTACTTACAGCTGTAGCTATAGCAACTCACGAATCATATGTAGATGGAGATTGGGTGATAGGATTGTGCTTAGCAAGTGGCATTCCAGAAACTTGAGACTTGAGCTGGTTTTGACATATTGTTTGATACTTGGGCCCATGGTTTTGATTAGCTGATTGGTCTACCAAAATTTTAGTCTTGTATGGAGTGCTGACATTTTTTAGATGTCGGTGGAGGATACTGCAGAACTCAGTTATAACTAACAGGTGATTTAGGAGAAATTTGTACTTCTGTTTCTTCTTCAATGGGAATGATTCTAATCACTGGTGTTTGACTATGGTCATACTTTTCGTTCATATTAGATAAAGTGTAAGGACTGTACGACAATAAGAAAAAAATGGATTGCAACCAAGTAAATTGAGACAAAGAAGCTACAAACCTAAGAGAGACCAAAAATTACATACTTGGGAGAAATTGCATACTGACAAGGCTAAATCACTTCATGCGCTCAGTTTTCCCTATGCTCCTGATCCCCTACTTCTTCTCTTTATTCACCAGCAGCCACATGTCATTTCTCATTCAAATTAAACTATAAATAATAACATTAAATGGGCTATTATGACAATATGTGCAGACACTATGCATATAAAAGCACCTTCTATCATCTAAAACTTTGATTACCTTCCGAGGACATTTCATTTAGCTAAAGATTTGTAAGAGAGTCTCTTTTTTGACTTATTCAGGCAATGTCTTTCTTCACTTGATGATCCAATAATACTTTGATACTCCTCGTTTCGATAATGTTCTACCTATTGAATGGTAAAATATGCTTTTTTTGCTCAAACATTTTCCTTATCTCGAAATCTCGAATCAATGATTGGACCATTACTAGAATCTCAGCATAATTTTTTTTGCACTTGATTCTCCTAATCTGCTACTAATTTTGGTTTCTGGTTCTCTACTTTTTTTAAAGTATGGTAACAGGTTATATATAAAATATTAGCAAAAAAGAAAGGGCAGCAGCCATATTAATAATTGGAAAAGGAAAGCAAAAGTCAGTCATTGTTCTTGTTACAAGGTTTCTGTAACATCTAAAACTTAGGTTACATCATCTCAAAATTCCTCTTTACACCACAAATGATACAAAAGAATGCAATCTAATTCATTACAAAAAGGCCACATATGGCAGCTGTCTTTAATTTTCTTTGGCCATATATTGCAGTTGTTTCAAGCCTCGAACCCGGCCATACCCTTCCGGGCAGGTCAAGCTCATGCGATATCAACGGTGTTGAGGAATGTAGAAGGGGAATCTTAGATTAACTGGTAAAGTTGTTGCCATATGACTAGGAGTTCACAAGTTCAAGCCTTGAAAACAGAGGTAGAAATTTAAGGTTAGGTTGCGTAGAATAGACTTGAGCTCTTCCCCAAACACTGTGCATAGTGGGAGCTTTAGTGCACCGATCTTGCCCATGATATGTAAGTAAATGTTATTTAATTTTTGTATCAGGGTATTATTATATGAAAATTGCTGCCTTTTTATCTTGCCTTTTTGCTCCCTCTTAGAAGAGTATTATTAGGAATGGCAACGGGGTGGGCCAGGTTTATTCTTTTGTGGGGGCAAAGGGGGGTTGAAATTTTTTTTTGCAAATTTTGTGCGGGGCAGGGCGTATTGGAGATTTCATAAATCAGTTCCTTACTAATCTACTCCTACTAATTTTTAGTTCCCAGTCCTTCTCCTGTGTCACTTCTGTTCTAATATTACTATGCAGTAGTATCCCATTTCTATAAAATGCCCCAATTGACAAAAAACAAACAAAAAATAATATCTTATACTACTTCTTTGCAAAAAAAAATTCAGTCCTCTGTTTTATGTTTGAAAAATTCAGAGACAACCAATAAGACATAATAAAGTTTACAAGTGCTTTTCTAAAGTAACTAAAGGCAAAGAGGGAAGATTTCATGAGACTCTGCTAGTAAAAGTAGTTCTTTGGCCTAATTCACATCCCAAAAGCTAGCTCAAAGCAAGAGAATTGCCCAACTGTTACAAGGAGTCCACTTATCTCATTAACTATTAATGTGGGACTTTTATTATTTTTCAACACACCACCACACGCCCAGTGCTTAGCGTATAGTGTGTGGACAATTTTAATTTTGGGGACCAACATTGAGTGAGATGGATCCTACTCTAATATCATATAAAGATAACTTACGGATCGAGAGCCAATGTACAGCCTCAGCTATCTTTTATATAGAGACATAATATAACACAATCCAAACTATAGAAGATTTCTACATGTACTAGACTAGAAATATTGGACTAGGAATCCTAATACTATCATTGTCATGGGTCCTTCACTTTCATTACATCGATGTGGATTGCCTCGTGAAATAGCAATAGAACTTTTCTAGATAATTGTAAAATTAGTTCTGCAACTGACAACTAAACTTAAGTAGGATTGAATTCTGGAAGTTGTTGAATAAAATATGTAATCATATTTTTGTTTGGATATTTCATATTCAAATGGTCAAGTTATCAATTTTATTTTTTTGTTTTCAATGAAAAATGATAAGAGTAACAACAGGCTCTATCACTAACATAAATTCATCAATTAGCTGACATAAGTATGTTGTTTTACCTTCTCTTTTAGTAAGTTACTGTGTCATTCTTGATAAAATTTGGATTTCAATAAGATTCCTCACAGATTAGGGATTTACAAAATGGAAAAATAAGAAAATAATTTTAAAACTATTGTGGGGGAGGGCGGGTCTTTATGGGGTAGATTGAGTATTTTGAGTTTTAAATCGTCATTTGACAAATACTTTCATAACTTGAGGAGAAGATTCTACACTTGATTTTATTTAAATGAGTTGGATTATTTGTTATGAACATCATGATTTAATATAAGTAGATCTTTTAAGGCTAGAATGCCATAAAATTTATTTTTGACATATTTAAATATTATTGGAGTTACTTGTGTTGACTAAGACATAAGATAAATTTTGATTGTCACCATAAAACTGTATGTGTCGCTATATGCATAGACTCTACCTAATGGTAAAGGGCTATGGCAGAGTGTCCTCATGAGAGAGTACTAGAATTGTGCTATAATAACATGGCTGGGTTGATTTGCGTAGGACTACGTTGATATAAGTTGAGCTATGATACTTGTCGCTATGTTGATCACCTACTTGACAATAGATCTTCTACCAGTGTCGATATAATACTCCCAATATAAGTATAAAAGAATTGAATACGTTTTGGCTTAAGGAGCCTAAAATGATTCTTATGATTCAATTCAATTGAAATGGGATTTAGTGATTTTGTTTAAGTTACTTTGTTAAGGGAATGGAATGTTTATAAGGTTGAGTTGAAATAAATTTACACTTGACTCTACATCTCAAATGTAAAATAAATTGTGATTTGATATTAATCCATTTTGTTTTATTTCAAATAATACTTGCATTGAATTTCTAGTAAAATATTTACTCTTCTTTGAGGTATTCATTTTCATTTGGCTCTTGAAATCTCATCCACCGCTCTCCATGTGGGTCGAACCTCTTTTTCAGTCGGTTTTGACTGGTTCCATCTCTTTATAGTGTGATGACACTGCTAATTATCCCAACTTTTAGTGAAAGAGAGTTAATGATACTTATTGAGTACTGTGAAGGGATACTCAACCTTCTTTAGAACTCTCTAGTTTTCATATTCAAGGATGAGGTGTAACATGTGATGAGTGGACAGGACTAGGGTTACTCTCTTCCTAAGGTATATGTTGAAAAATCACTTTTATTCTATGTTAGCTAGTATGTAATTCTTCTTTTGCTTTAGGGAGAAATCGTTCCAAGAGTTTACTCACATTCCATTGTATAATGGCTCCATAGATAGTTGTCTTAGATCATAATAATGGGAGTGTACATGACATACTTGTAAAAACACATTTATTTTTTTTATGAAATGATATATGTATAGTTTTAAGGTTGAAAACATTTAATGATTGAGTTGAGATATAAATTTTATTTTTAAAAAAAGCAAATCTTCAAAACTCGAACGAAAAATCAGTGGCTGCTAAGCCTTAAGACAGAGCATAAGGCTAATTTCAAGATGTTGCAGATGGTTTACTTGGTCTTGGTCTCATTGGTTCAGGCTTTACAACACTTCTTGATACTGGAACCTCTTTTACATATCTTATTGAAACATCTAATACAAAGCTTTAATTTTTTTTCCAATTTCTCTTTAAAAAGTTTGCATTATTTTACCAGTCAACAGGTAAAACATAATTTAGAAGAGGATTTCTCATCATAAGTCGATAGGGATCTCAACATCAGCTTCAGTTAAAGCAGAGATATTCAAATAAATTTATCATCTGAAAAAGAAGATATTGTCTAAAGCAGTCAAAAGAGAGGCTTTCTTACAAACCTGTGGCTAAATGAAAGTGTCCAAAACCCTAGGTAATCAAAGTTTTATATGATAGAAGGTGTCTTTATATGCATAGTTTCTGCATACATTATCGTAATATTCCATCTAATGTTGTTATTGGTATTTTAATTTGAATGGGAAATGGCTTGTGGTTGGTGGTGAAGAAATTAAAGAAGTAGGATATCAGGGGCATAGAGAAAAGAGCGTGCTTGCGGCGGTTGAGCCTTGTCACTCTGAAGTGTGGTATATTTGGACTATTTCCTGCTTTTATAGATTTTTTGTCTCTAATCCCTTGTTTCTTCTATTTCCATAAGATCCTTATACCTCATCAAATCTGGACCATATTGTGATGATAATAAACTCCAGTGCTTCAAATCATTCCCATTAAAAAGAAACGGATGTACAAGTTTCATTTCACTTAACACCAAAACTGTCAGCAGAAAATCTGCTTCTTTATCATATGTTTGGTTCTTTAGATTTGTGCTGATGGTTTGGGATGATGTCAAGTGAAATGAAACTTCTACATTTGCTTCATCTTCAATGGGAATTATTTGAATCACTAGAGTGTGGACGTATGGTTATCATCATAATTCTGGTCTGGATTCGACAAGGTATAAGGGGTTGTACGACAATAGGAAAAACTACAACCAAGTAGTAAATTGAGACAAAAAATTAATAAACTTAAGAGATAATTCAATAATTAGATAGTTTGGAGGAATTATAGACCGACAAGGATAAACCACCTCGAGCACTCTCTTTTTCGTATGCTTTTAATCCCCTGCTTCTTCACTTTCTTCACTAGTAACCATACGCCATTAATTTTATCCTATTACCAAAAGCATAAAAACAATTCAATTTTTTTTCTCTCTCTAATGCATACTAACTCAAAAGCGACAATCACGACACCCCGGCCACCAGATCCATCGGATCCGCCAGATAATAGGTTATCACAGTCTTTCAAGGACATTGTTCTAGGGAAAAATAACCAGCGCAATCATGTCTATGAGCTACAAAACACGAGTGCAATGGAGATTAAAAGCCCAGGGACATAGCAATTGGAAATCATACCTCTATCTCAAGATGATCTCTAAAGGATTTACAAGTCATGGAGATCATCAGTCAACATAACTCAAAAACCAGTTAACTAAATTATGGGATCCCGGTGAATCCCTAACCCTGATTGATTTGAGAAATGAGTACTATGTAGCAAAGTTCAATCTAGGAGAAATCTTCAATAAAGTGCTCCATGAGGGTCCTTGGTTCATAGCCGGAAACTTCGTCAAAGTCAGGAAATAGGAACCTAACTTTGTTACTCAAATCTCCACAATCACCCATAGAGCAATATGGGAAAGATTACCACAGCTACCTACGGAGTTCTATGACAGGCAAGTCTTAGAAAGAGTTGATCAAAAATTGGGTTCCCTCCTCAGGATAGATGCTTGTACTTCGGCCACATTGAGGGGAAGATACGCAAGATTCTATATTCAAATTCCAATTGATGTGTCAGTTAAGAGGGATTTTGTGCATCAATTATGGAAAATTGGGACATACTAGCCTAAACTGTGAGACACACCCACAAAAGAGAGCAGAGACACAACCCATGTTGCTAATCCTCAAATAGCTACTCAATCGGAGACATGGGACATTGTGCAATTCCCAAAAAGAAATATTGGTAAAGGAAAAGCAAAGGGAAACTGGGTGAAGCATAACCAGATGGGGATGAAGGAGGGAGATAGGTCATCTCAGCGTTGGGCCAAGAACTCAGCAAGAGAGGACTGGCCCAAAGGTGGAAAGGGACCCAATAACAAGGCATGCCCTTCTCATACAAACCATATGCATCACGCGCCAATGACAAAAGTGGGGAACAAGATAGAAAAAAGAAAGTCAACTTTCCCACTAAAAATGGGGCCCACTCTTCAACCATTAAAGATGGCCAACAACTCAACTACCATATTAATGGCTACACAAACAAATGTCATCGGCCAAACTTCCAATAATATCTACCAACACCAAGGTAGATATGACATAAATGATGAGATTAATGGAAAATTGAGCATTGTCCGAACGGATACAAAAGCTCTCTTATACAAATCAAAAAATGAACAAAATAATATCTTTCCATCTTGTCCGACTCAAAGTGTTTACTACTTCGAGAAGTTCAATCATCATAACTCTTAGGTTGAAATGACTACCAAAGTCGTGTCAATAGAAACTACTACACAAAGAGAGAGTGAAGGCCTTTTAATAGAGAAAATGGATAGCAAAATTAGTCCCTATTCCATAAACCATGGCCTCCAACAATTCAACTCCACCATCCCACATGTTAACCCTAACTTTTCTATGAACTACGCCTCTTCGCTCAAGCCATCAAGCCACATCTTGGCTGGAGCTGGATTTGCGAGACCGACAGTTGACTTTCCAAGCAATGATCGACAATAAGCCAGTGGTGTTGTTAGTAAAAATTTTAGCTTATCTTGCTTAGATTATGAAGAAAGGCTTAGATCATCCCTTGGAAGGATTGGGGAACCAGATTTGGTTGGAGACACTGAGAAGAATACAACTAATGGGTAACATCAGTGTGATGATCATGCAAGACCCCGGGTCCCTCATGACCCAAACATTCCAAGGCCTCTCATTTTTCCCATTCTTCCCTCATCTGACAAGCAATCAAACACTCCAGTTTGTGATAATGCTAGAGATAAGGAACATGAATCCCAACTCTCACACTCCAGAAGTAGAAAGAAGCTAAAACCCAGTGCAGGAACAATAAAGCTCAAACAAAAAAATGTTAAGACAAAATAATCAAGAGGTGGAGGAAATCTTGGCAAGTCTAGGCGAATTATTCCCTGAGGAATGTATCTTGGAGAAGTTGTAGATCAAGGAGTTAGAGGAGGGACCATATTCACTATTTTTGATTCACTGTTCAAGGCAAGGGCCAGTTTGTATCCTAAACATACGCAACAGGAAAGAGTTGTATCCAACAGCCATAGCTCTGACTCC
>DF361121.1:24482-54442 GCA_000787875.1 Solanum virginianum | reverse complement strand
GAAATCTCTATGAGATGGGGTTATGAGTTGGCATACCATCCATCTAGGTGATTGAGGCATCACCCCTCAATTGGCTATGGTCAACTCACAATGCAATAGATACTTCACATGACATCAACACATACATACTTCTCAAGACACCAAAACATATATACTTCTTATGACACCGACATATACATACTTCTCATGACACCAACACATACATACTTCTCATATCACCGACACATACATACTTCTCATAACACCAACATATACATACTTCTCATGACACCGACACATACATACTTCTCATGACATCAACACAATAGATACTTCTCATGATATCAACACATTCTTATCACCCTTTTATCATCATGAAGTCACTTAACTCATATGCCAAGTCTTAGGCGTTCAACAACTCAATATATAATAACCGGACATTTCATCGAACACTTGGTGGGTGTGCAATGCTAGTGTAAAACTATGCAATTAAAGAGTGAAATCATGCAAGAAATCTTGAAGTAAATCATACCACCAATACTTGGTAACACCATCATGCAATATACATCAAAATCCTTCATCAAATCTAAAGATAGATCTAAGATTCATAGCTCAAAACATGCATAAATAGTCACACTTTTACAAAATCCCAACATAGTTGATATTCAAATTAATAATAGAATGCTCATATGTAAAATCAACTTAGAGACATGTATTTTAGGTAGAAAAGAAGCTTGAGAACCATGGGTGAAAGGACCCAATGGTTGAAATCCACATACCTCAGCTTTGGAGAATTATTGATGAAGATTGGAAATGAAGACTTGAAGCTTGAATGAAAACCTTAAGATTCAGATGAGTTTTGGGACTTGAATTTGGGGTGAAATATTTATTTAAGTGTTTCAGAGAGTATTGGGGAATGTTTTGTATGATATGAGGGTGAAATATGGCTAAGTATAGGGATTTTGATGTATGGAAACACTTAGGACCAAAACCAAAGAGCCTTGGACCAAAGTGAAAACTGGCAATATTTTTACAGTGTGGCGCGCCCTTGGCGCATCGCGCTAGGGATGCAAATAGCTCACTGGAAATTAATTTGTGGGAAAATGAAATTGCAATTCATTTATTGAAAAATTGAGGTTAGACCCATCTCCCACTCAATTTGACCCCCGATCAAGAATATGAAGTTGGATTTTTGATATCACGAATGAATTTTGAGATATATGGAAATTATGATTTCAGACACTTTCGAGGCATATTTTTGGGCACTTTTTGGGGTTGTTTCACCTATCTATGAGTTGTAACATGAACTATGACTCGTAGAAGGCCTCTTGTGATGAATACTTAGAGTATCAATTCTATGGAATTCCCCATGAGGGATAATTACTATTTATAGATGGATCCACAAGTCATAAAAGACTCTCGTGAACAAGAAACTCCAAGCACCTGTATCATCTATGTTCATCATATGGACCCTAAGGACCTATACAACATTTAAGCACAGCATCGAAGCAAGCATACAAGCACCCAATCATGATAAGCACATAATAACCAATTCCCCACAACAAATTCACAAATATTCACCCCATGGACAAATGAATAATCATGAAAGCACATATGTTTCTGACTATTCCTAAATGATTCACCTTAAGGCATGCTCAGATGATATTAAATACCATTTCACAATCACAAACCATGCAATATCACTTATTCAAACATGATAAATGATTCCATGGGCACCCAATCAACACTCACAAGGCTATAACACCTAATCCCGGATTTAAACAACCAATTTACTCAAAGGTGGTTCCTAATTGCACATTCAAAATTCACATACACCAAGAAATTCAAGCTTAGAAATCAAACCCATCACTATCATCGCATCAAACAATTAAGATCAATGTAAATTATGATTAAAACTTAACCGAGAAACTTACCAAAGATGATGATGGACTTGACTAAGGAAGAGAATGTGAATGATGAAAAACCCTAAGAGTAGCCAAGAAGTTACGCTAGAAAATAGGATGGAATACCGTAAAATTGATGGGAAATAAAGGGGAAAGGAAGAAGTTAGGAAAATTCGATCGATTAGGGTAAACATGGGGTCAAAATAATTTGACCCCTCCCTTTTATACCCTTACCAGGTCAACATTAAAAATTTACCAGGTTATGATCTATTAAACCTCAATTATGAGTCATAGATAGATCTACGACTCGTAAGTCCTGGTCATGTAGACATCTCAACATTTGGAAAAATTCAAAAGTTTACCTGGGTTCCACGAACCCCATTCACGACTTATACTTTGATCTACGAGTCATAAATTTGGCTCGTGAGTCGAGTGCACACTGTTCATGCTCACTGGAAATCTCTATGAGATGGGGTTATGAGTGATAAAGTTTAATACGACTCGTAAACCCAGATGCAGAAACTATACCCTGATGCATTTCTCAACAAAATCTACTGCCTTAGTCAAACACCTATATACTCTTCATAAAATTCACTTACACCGTATATACAACAAACCCAATGTCAAAATTAGCAAGAAAAACACTATCACACAAATATCTAAGAATCCAAAAATTGAAAATAAACTCAAAACCTCCCAAATAGTGCCTGATTTATTATCGTGGCATGACTTAGATAGCTTGAGTACTCAAACTTCCTCAAGAGTTGGTGCATCCTTGTCACCAAACTTTTCTTCTTTCATCATACCACTTTGAATCTAATCCAGTTGTGTCGATACAAGTCTGAACTAGCTGTTAAGCTGTTATATTGCCACAGAATGCTAATCAATTTTGAGATTTATCTTGGAAACATCGGACTTGATATCTTTAAACATATTTTCTTGTGTATCTGCCCTTTTTACCAATTGGGCAAGCATATCCTTAACTCCAGAGTTCCCATTGCCCTTATAATGATGGTGCGGGAGCAGGAACCAACTACTCCTACCACTCTCTTTGGTATCGCTCACATCCTTGGTGTAATTGGCTCCTTGATCACCCGCTAGAGTGGTTAGATCTTATTTTTATTTCATTAGCATCTCCAGGTTGGCTCTATTTTGAGCAAGCATTTGAAAGATCTCTGCATTTATTTTTGCTTGCTCTGAACTCCTATCATAGATATCCATATGGCTAGTTAGTTTCTTACGTATAGGTCTATACACACAGTGAAGACCATCTGTTCAGCAATTTCTGCAAATGATTTCCTTAATACTGAACCTCCTATAAGAGCATTGGCATATGCTTGACTATTCAGGTTTAGTGCTCGATAGAAGCTCTTTACTAGTGTTGTTTCTGAAATGTTATGGCCTGGAGCACTCCTCAAGCATCTATTGAACCGTTCCTATGTAGAAATGAGTGAATCACCATGGAATTGCTGAAAGTTAATGATCTGGTGCCTCATCTTAAACCTATTTGACCTAATGAAGAATCTTGCTAAGAAAGCCTTCTGCAACTCTACCCAACTGGTGATTTAACTTTGTGGATGTTCAGATAGCCATAATGCAGCATTGCCTGTAAGAGATAATAGGAAGACTCGGAGTCCCACAATATCTATAGATAGATTTTGTGTTCCCATCACACTCTTGCAAACAAATGCCACATTGTGCAAGTGGCTATGTGGATCCTCTGATGGTAGGCCCGCAAATAATGCATGATTTTGCAGCATTTGAAGTAACCCACTAGAAACAGTGAACTTTTTGTCAATCGGTAATGGTGGCAATACAATAACCCCGATCACATCCATAGTCTTAGGGTTCAATCTATGTTGATTCCACCGGTAAGCATTATCACTGTGATCCCTAGGTTGTGACGATCATCATCATTAATATTTTGATTCAAGGCTGTATTACCCGTCATGTTAGCATTCTCTTGAGCCATTCTTCTTAGAATTCATTGAATCTCTGGATTAAGTGGAGTTAAGGGATTGTCTTGACTCCTAGTGTTGGGTATACACTACCTAGTATACCCTGCAAAGAAACAAAATAAAAACAAAAGTAAAATACAAGGGACTAAGAAATTAACATTCCAATTACAATTACTAGTGAATTCAATCAAAGTATAGCCGTATTCCTCGGCAACAGCGCCGTAATCTTTGATCATGCCCAAGTTACACCTCTCTTTTGGAGGATAAAGTGCTTGTTGGAAAATATAAAACCTAACCAAGGTTAGGGTCAAATTCCATAGAGAATATGGAAACTTCCAAATTGATTTACTAATAAACAATTCAGGTATTAACAAACTCAATTCCCCAAAAAGTGGGTTGCAATAATTGATAAGAAATTAAACTAAAATAACTAAAACAAGAGACAATCAATAGTGGAGAGGAACTTGGGAATTGTGTTCCCCATGATTCCCTAACTCAAAATCCCCATATAACCAAATTCTCGACTAGAGTATGGCATGTAGGATGGTAATTTAAGTTCACCAAGCCCTTTGGTCAAAGGTGAGATGCAAATTTCACTATGTGACTTGGTCCATATCTATAGTGTAATACTAACCATAACACATAGTCCCAGTCACTCTCCCCTTTGTCTAGTTTGGTTGATTAGATGAGAACACATCATCAACTCCTATTAAGTAATCTCTTTTCCTATTCATTACCACCTGGATCGGGAAGTTAACACTAGGCAAGTTCTAATGTTGGCACCATTAAAACATGCAAAATGAAAAGATGTAAATACTCATTCCAAGAATTACAAATTATCCAGGTTTATTTAGTTAGATCTTCATGGTTCTCACAACCCCAAGTTGTGGGTTTAGCTACTCATAATTTGGTTAGATGGAGAAACTATGAATTGAGAAAACATAATTAATCACTTAGTCAATTGGATTGAAGAACAAGAAAACCTAAATTGCATTGAGAATCACAAGATTGAAAGATACAATGAACCCACAAAGTGTAATCTCCTCTCCAATATTTTGTCTCCAGGTATAAAACCCTAAAACATACTCTAATAACATCCCATCTACTCTGTTCTTTGAATAATAACCTAAAAATTCCTATTTATAGTATTTACAAACAAGTTCTAAAAAAATTAAAAAAATTGGTCAGCGACTTTATGACTCGTAACTGGGTTCACGAGTCGTAATTAGGGTCTCATGTTCAGCATTTTCAATCTTGTACATTTTTACGAATCAACTTCATAAGTTGTACACTGATGTACGACTCATATTCCACTCTCGTAGACTTCACCTACAATATCTGGTCCTTCTCTGGAAATCTTCATAGAACCCCTCTATATGACTCATACAGTGATCTACGACTTGTATAGAGGTCCCGCATGCCTGAACTTCAGACTTTCATCCTTCACCAGAGATCTTCACAAAACTACCCTCTAAGACTTGTAGAGGGTCTCATAAACCCTTAAAAACTAGAAAAGCCCTCAATTTGCCCCAAAATCATGGCAACCTACTTTCCTGCAAAAACTACACACAAAAACACATAAAAATCATAAATGTCTCATTGAGAATATACAAAATCCTAAGTTTTAAGCATCAAATGTGTTGTATTTTGACAGAACATCAGTCGTAACCCACTTTACAGGTCATAGAGGAGTATCATAGACTTCAAGTCCAGATTTCTAGAAGCACTGTATGAGACCCTAATTACGGGCTGTAGAATGCAATACAACTCGTAAACTTGCTCGTGAGGCATGCCAACCCAACTATCCTTTTATGTTTAGGACTTGTATTTTAAATATTATAAATAAGTTTTTAGATTATTTTTCATTAAGTTTATGCATAGTACACAGAGAACATGAGAGCTAGAGAGGAATAATAGTAAGATAACATTGGAGAGTTTCGAGAACACTTATACTTTGATTTGATCTTTAATCTTGTGATTCTCTTTGAAGTTTGATTTGCTTGCTCTTAATTCAATTGTGTAAGTGCTCTATTATGCTATTTCAATTCATAAGTCTTGCATTCACACAAATCATGAGTATCTAAATCAACAACTAGAGTTGTAGGAATCATGACGAACTAACAAGGTAAAATTGAATAATTCATAATTCTTAGAAAGTATGCATGCATGTATTAATCAACTCTCTTAGCTTTGCATGTTTTCTAGTGGTGGCCAACATTAGAACTCACATAGTGTTACTAACTGGACCAAGGTAGTAATGAATAGGAAAAGAGATTAATTAATAGGATTCACTTAATGTGTTCTCGTCTAATCAATCGAACTGGGCCAAGGGGAGGTTGTACTAGGACTAATAGGTAACCATTAGTAATACACATTGCAGAGATAGGCCAAGTCACGTAGTGAAATTCACCTCTCGCCTGGACCAAAAGTTTTGGTGAACTTAACTTATGTCTGCATGCTACATAGTAGAAAAGAATTACGTTATCTGGTGATGCTAAGTTAGGGAATCATGGGGAATGCAATACCTTAGTTTCTCTCCATATTGATTTACCTCTTGTGTTAGTTAGGTTTACTTTACCATTGATTATTGCAAACTCCCCCTTTGGGAAAGTAAGTCGGTTAATCACTCAAATTATGTTAACTGAATTTTCTTGAGTCTACATATTCCCTTTGGGTTCGACCCTAACCTTGGTTAGGTTCTATTTCTTAACAATGACCACTTTATCCTTGAAAAAGGTGTAACTTGGGCAACATCAAGATTCCAAGAACATGCCACCCCATAATGGTATCAGCACAGGCTTAACTATTCTTATCCAAGGCACAATAGAAGATCTCCACCAAGACATCATCAATAATTTTGTGGTCAGGGACACTTGTCAAGAACTTTGTGAATAGCTCCCAAGTGGCGTTGATTGAGTCACTAGGAAATTGCTCAAAGTTGTTGATTTGATATTTTAACTTGAGCTTCTTTGATTTTTGAACATACCTCTCCAAAAAGTCCTTCTGCAACTCAGCTCAACTGGTGATCGAGCTCTATGGGAGCTCGGATAACCATAGAGTTACGTTGCCTATCAGAGAAAATGGGAAAATATGAAGTCCCACAGCATCCATAGAGAGATTTTGTGTTCCCATTATACTCTTGTAGACAAATACAATATTGCAGATGATTATATGGATCCTCTGATGGTAGGATCGCGATTAACCTACGGTTCTACAGCATCTGAAGAAACCTACTTGAAACCACTAACTTTATGTCAGCCAGTAGTGGTGGTAACACAATAGCTCCTGTAACCTCCATAGTCATAGGGTTCAACTGATATTGATTCCATTAATAAGCTTTAACATTGAAGTCTTATAGTTGTAGAGCAAAGTCCTCAAGAGAAGATAAGTTGTCATTATTCGCATTCTCATTCTCATTCTACTTTAGAGCTACATTTCCCACATTGTTTGTATTATCATGGGTCATCCTTCTTAGTCTTCTCTAGATCTCTATGTCAAACAGATTCAAGGGTATGCCTCGACTTCGGGTGTTGGGCATACACTACACCTTACCCTGAAAGAAAACAAAAACAATAAAAACATAAAATGAGAGAAATAAGGATTAATCCCCAAATTACTTGAATTAGACAAGTCTAGCCATATTTCTCTGCAACGACGCAAAAATATTGATGTCGCGCAAGATACACCTCCTTTTTTAGTTTAAAGCAGTAGTTGTCAAGGTATACAACCTAACCAAGGTTAGGGTCGAACCCACAGGGAATATGGTATACTGAGAAGAATTCAATTGCAATTTGGGTTGATTAACCAACTTATCTCCCTGAAAGGGGGTTTATAATAAACTATGAAAAGTATTCTAAATTAAGACAAGTGTTAAACCAGTATGAAGAGTAACTAGGGTATTTGTTCCCTATGATTCCCTTAATTTTCCATCCGTAGCATACAGAATGGTAAGTTCACTAAACCCTTTGGCCCAGGCAAGAGGCGAATTTCACTATGTGATTTGGTCCATCCCCATAGTGTAACATTACTAACCCTTACCTATTATCCCAGTACAACCTCCCATTGGCCCAGTTTGGTTGATTAGATGAAAAATATTAGTCGAATCATGTTAATTAATCTCTTTTTCTATTCATTACTACCTTGATCCAGTTAGTAACACTAGGTGGGTTCTAATGTTTGCCACCATTAGAAAATATTCAATACAACGAGAATTAATTAATACATACATGCACACCTTTCAAAAATTATGAATTATTCGGTCTTACCTTGTTAGTTTTTCATGGTTCTCACAACCTTATTTATGGATTTAGCTACACATGATCAGTGTAAATATAATACTTATGAATTTGAAAAACCTAATTGAGCACTTACACAAGAGAATTAAGCACAAGAAATCAAAACTCTTCAATAAGAATCACAAGATTAGAATCAAATGATGAAATAAAGTTTTACAAGTATTTCTCAAGATCTATCACATTCCTCTATTATGTCTTTACTGTTCCTTCTGAAAAATAACCTAAAAACTTATTTATAGTATTTAAAATACAAAACCAAAATGAAATAGGATAACTAAGTTGGCAGGCTCTATGAGTTGTATTACAGTTTATGGCCCATAATTGGGCTTTCATGGACAATTGCTTCAGTTCTGGGATTGTCTTCCATGACGCGCCTCTATAGCCTGTATAAGATTCTATGCCCATAGGGGGTCTCGTCTGGTGGACTTTTAGCAAGTCCCCACCTTCTGATCCTCACGGCATGATACCAAGTCTACGACTCATAACATCTTCTATGGCTCATCTGTATGTTTGTAGACTCAACTTCAAAAATCCACCCTTCATTAGAATTATACACGAAACTCTCTTATGATCATAGAATACTCTACGGTCCGTAAAGGGTCTCATGGAATTTCACTTTCAGTAACTTCTGCACACTTTGCCCAGAAATAGTGCCAACCCTAAAATTCTACAAAAAAAAACCTAATAACACATCAAACCTACTAACATCGCATTGAGAACACATAAAATTCCAAGTTTTAATCATAAAAAATATTGTATTTTGACAACATATCATTCAATTATCATTGTTCATCTTCTTTGTTGGCTTAGTGGTGGTTTGAGGGTTTCCAAACATTCCTATGCCTTGATCTGAGTTTGTTTTGACACTATTGTAGTTCTCTTTATATTTGAGCATTAAATATGTTTACTATTTCACTCAGTCGGTCGATGATGCCTACTAGGTGCCTCTTCTGGTACTCACCTCTACTTCTGCATCTTCCCATGGTACAAGTTAGGTATGGGTTGTGATAGCTGAGTTGGGGAACTTTGGAAGTGTTCAGGAGACTTTTGGCAAGCATCGGCAACTTTGGCTTCTTCATATTCTCTTTTTTGTTGATAGTCATCTTTTGTCTCTGGACATTAGCCTTGTATGGTAGTTTTATGTATTTGTAGGGGCACTCTAATTTTGTATATTATTATGGTTATTGATATATGTATATGATATATCTTTGGGTCCATTGTAGCTCTGTACAGTTGATGTCCAAGTTCTAGGTAGGTTTCGATTATGTATATTGTCATATTGGTTATGATTTGGACTAGAATGCTAGGACAGGTACCCTGGGGTTTGGGTCATTGGTTTGCCTGTAGGTGGGATCTAGCAGGCATCATCCTGACTGGGATCGGGTCGTGACAGGTACACAAACTAGTACATGACTCGTGAAAGCTTCCACGGTTTGTGAACCCTCACATGGGGCCTTAAAAATCTTTAACTTTGGATTTGGACTCTATGGGTGCCTTCATGGAATGTGGTAATCTTGATGGTCCATATAGAGGGCTCATACAAGCCTGCTTTTAGATGTTTTTTTTACATTTTCTTCTCATTTAACTTTCCAACTTTTGGGGTATTACAAAAAGTTTCATATTTTTTTTTTTTGCAATTTTTTTAAAAACTAGATATACAATATTATACACTCAATATAAAATATTACTCCCTCCATTTAAACAAGAATAACCTAGTTTGACTTGACATGGAGTTTAAGAAAATAAAAAAGAATTTTTATTCTTGTGGTCCTAAATTAAAGTTATGTTAAATATACTAAAATTCCATTTAATCTTATGAATATGCCATGTGGAAAGTTGAAATTAAAGTTCTTCCAAAAAATAGGAAAAAGGACACAACTATAAAACCTATTTATCATAATTTCTAATAATCACTACTGTTTAAAAGGTTGTAAAAAATCCCTTACTTTTACACTCTCTCTCTCTCTGTCTCTCTCTCTCTCCATCTTTCAAATACATAGTGTATAATTTCACACTCCTCTTTAATTTATCCTAAATTCACTCCTAATTCTAAGTAGCCTAATCATACCCCTTATCATCCTAATCTACTTATTTTTCAGTTGTCTAATATAATCTTTTCTCAATTAATTTCAAATTCAAATTTTTATCATTATTTTATTAAAATCAAACTAAGAGGAAAAGAACTGATATGTTTCTACTTTCTCCGCCAAACCAATTTCTTCCTTTTTTTTTCTTCGTCAAAGCATTCTTTCATGTTTTGCCGCTGATACAGATGGATTCCTCACCATCATTTAGCCTTGGTCTTACTCAATTAACCCTCTAGTAATAAGAACATTTCTCAACCTGAAGTTATTCCACCAATCACAATTGTTCTTTTCATCTTCCTTGTTGATTTGAGGTGTTACTTTGGATTCTAATCCATCCTTTAGTATAGATCTCACACAGACAGGTAATCATCCTTAGTTGAAAAATCTTGTTCAAACACAAATAGTTCTCAAATCGAAGAACTTCCTCAAGTTGTAGAAGTTCTTTAAGTTCTGCCTCGATCAAAAACTCTTAGATTTCCTTGTATCAAGTTAACATACATACTTATAATTTTCTTGTACCAAGTTTAATTCTTTACAATCTTTTTTGTTGAAACAAGTTTCATTGCATCAAGTTGCAAGCTTTAAGATTTTTTTTGTATCAAATTAACTTATATATTCCTAAATTCTTTGTATCAAGTTTGATTCTTTTTCTCATGTTTTTCTGAATCAAGTGTCGTTGTATCAAATTGTAACTCTCAGATTTCCTTGTATCAAGTTAAAATATATACTAATTTACTTGTATCAAGTTTGATTCTTTATATCAATTTTTTTCATTAAACAAGTTTTATTGTATCAAGTTACAAACATCAGTTTCTACAGTGCTGAGACATGAATCCAAACTTATTCGTATCATGCTCAAATTTCAATAGATTGTTAACTTAATAAAAACACAGCTTTTGTTATTTTTTTATCAAAAATAAGGCATCAGGAGTCTCATTTGCAATTGCCGAAGGTATTACATATACATACCATCAAACTAAATACATGTTATTATACGTATCACTAGATATCACTAAATCTAAAAAAAATCAAAAAAATCTCATTTTGTCACACAATCCCATGATTCACGCAATTAAAATGTCATTCGAACTCTTTCCATTTGATCCTAGTTGATTCGATTAAAAAATTTTCAAAAATTCAAATTCTTCTCTAAAATGGTTTCATGAAGAGAAAACAAAAAGGACGAAAATTGACAATTCGTTCGTGAATCAAAATCAAAAATCAGAAGCAAATCTTGATACAATACTTGATTATTTTCAAAAAGAAATAGAAAAGAAGAGATTGTAACTGGTTCTTTTCAAAATAGTTTTAAAAATTCAAATTCCAAAAATACTTGATACCAGCCAAATGATACCATCGAAAAATATAAAAGATCATTTGATACATATATTTTTAAACATATAACTTGATATATGGAAATTTATGTATAAGATAACTTGAAACAACTATATTTTTGATACCGAGAATCTTGATACAATAACAATTTATAACATTTAAAGATACTTGATACAATGGAAATTGATACAAAGGAATTTGAAGAAAATGCTAGTATAAGATGAAAAAAAGTTAAATATTAATTTGATACAAGGCATAAATATAACACTGAAACTTGATACAACCAATTAAAACCTATGTTGTAGAACTTGACTCAATGAATAACCTTTTCAATTTTTATAACATCCAACTCGATACAAGTTTTTTGAATAATAGTTGATACAATGAAATTTCAAGAGTAATGAAGCACTAAACTCTTCCTCTGAGTTGTCAAAATCATGCCTCTTATTAAAAACAGGAGTAATTTCTTTGATTTATTGGACTGAGGGGATCTCTGATTGTGTGAGACCTATACTAAAAGAAGGATTGAAATTCATACAAACACAAAAATCAAATGACGAAGAAGAATAAATTCAACAAGGACCAAAAATTCTTCTAAAAAAAAGAAAGGAATATGACAATAACTATTGATACTTACTCATATGTTGTTCTTCGATAATGTATCGCATTTTGATTTTTTTCTCATCTCATTGAGGAAATAGCCTCTCTACTTCTATGAGGTAGTGGTGAGGTCTGCGTACATTCTACCTTCCGCAGACCCCACTTGTCGAATTTTACTGGGTATGTTGTTGCTGTTGTATCAATCCTCAACTATGCAACAATGGCCTTTTTGAGATTGAAAAATGAAATTGTTTTTGTTTCTCAAAATGATTTTGTTTCTCAAAATGATTTTGTTTTTGCATTTTTGTAACATTGCAAGCAGATGTATGATTTTTCTCAATAAAGAGATTAGATTCTTTACACTGTAAATGTGAACATTTGTCCACAATTCCAGAGGCTGAACACTCCAGGCTATTCCATCAAACATCAAAATTAAAAGAAAAACTTTGAAATTTATCACTAAAAGTCAGTGACATTATTCTAGATTTTCAGTTATTGGTTACCTGAGATCAGTAGGTTTGCATCCATATTTGATGCAATTATTAGAAGTTAAAGTATAATTACCATAGGGAACTATTAGGCTTTCATTGTTCCAATTCAGATTTGCTGATGAACATATTTCAGGGGACATTAGATGAATAAAATACTATGTAGCAATGGTCTTTTTGAGATTAACAAATGAAATCATTTTTTTTCTCAAAATGATTTTGTTTCTGTATTTTTTGTTGATGGAGATTTTGGTAATATAATTTGAATTTTGAAACTTAATTGAAAAAGAATCAATTACGATCTGATGGGCGAGAGTTTGAATGACAATTTGATTTCATGATTTTTGGGTAAGAGTTTAAATAGTAATTTGATTCCCTAATTTTTTTGTGAGAGTTTGAATCGCAATTTAATTCTTTAACTTTTGGAATTCCTTAACTAATCTTCAATTTTTTTTCCTTTTTAAAAACAAATCAATCACGTTTTTGTGTATCAATCGGATGATGGCTATATTATCATGCCTCGGGAGGGTACCCTGGACGTGGCTGATAATTAGAGACTATTACTAGTTCCCAACTGAATTACTTGGCCTCATCATATTCAATCAATCAATATTCATCATATCAATGGAAGACTAAAGATAGTAAATGGGTAAACAACTCAATATATAAATGGTCAAATCAAGTCAATGAGGCTAGTATGAAAGGAAGAAACTCAAACAATATCCCATCAACAAATAAACTCTAGTATATGAAGCCTCTCTTAACATTTCAGTGATGCCAATGATAGGTCCATGGCTACCTTAAATAAAAATAGAAGCAAGTCTAAAGCCTAACTATAAAAGCTAGACGAAATAAAAAGTGAATCCTTCCAGATCAGGGAGCACTCACCAATCAGCTAAAAATGAAAAAGATCTTCAACGAAGCACTTGTTAAAGATCTCTACTTCTAGTCTCTAAATCATAAAATGATGCAGTCCAAATGGATGTCAGTACATAGAATGTACGAGTATATAAAATGGCTGAATGAAGCAAATATAGGTAGAATAAGATAAAATAACATCAACTCAGAAAATACTCAATCAGAATATCAAATGACTATCTAAAGTGAAAATAAAGAGTAGACAATAACCAATCAATACTAATCCAATCTCATCCAATCTGAATCAAATCCAATCAGAATACTATCAGTATAGAACCTATTTGGGAGTTTCCCTTCTCCAACAACAATCACTTATGAGCCAGTGATTGTACAACAATCTAGCTAATGTTGCCATAGCCATTCCATACTTTACAGGTAAAGAACAAATCAATTCCATAATGGATCTAATTAATCAAGTGAAATGCCCCCAAAAAGTGCCCTAAAATGTGCCTCGAAAATTCCCTGTTTTGAGATGAGATGAGATGAAATTGAATCTCCCCAAAAAGTGCCCGAAAATGTGCTTGGGAAATGCCCATAATCGTAATTTCTATATATCTCAAAATTGGTGTGTGATATCAAAAATCCGACTTCATATTCGTGATCAGGGGAAATATTGAGTGGGCAATGAGTATAACCCCAACTTTAGAGAAACCATATCAAAATTTAATTTTTCAAAGTTTACGAAACAAATAATTGATCCGCACCCCTTGGCCGACGCGACCAAGGCGCAGACCTGTAATTTTTGTCACCAGTTTTTCTAGTTTGGTCCAAGACCTTGAGGTCTTAGGCCTAAGCCTTCCTATGCATAAAAACACATATACTTAGTCATTTTTCAACCCCATATCATTCAAGACATTCCCTAAAACCCTCTCTTAGACTTAGCTAAATATTTCATCTAAATTTAAGTGTCCTAAACTCAATTCTGGATCTCAAGAACTTTATTCAAGCTTTAAGTTTTCAATCAAAGCTTCATCAAGGGAATCTCTAAAGTTGAGGTATGTGGGTTTCAACTATTGTGTCCTTTCACCCATGGTGCCTAACCTTCCTTTTATGTAAATTGCATGTTTTCTAGTAGATTTATCTATGGGTACTTCTTACTATGAATTGACGATGGACTATGTTGGGGTTTCATAAAATATTGACTATTTAAACATGTTTTGAGTTATGAATTATGATCTATTTTGAGATTTGATGAGGGGTTTCAATGAATCTTGCATAAGGTATTACCAAGTGTTGGTGGGTTGATTTACATTAAGTTTTCTCACATGATTTCACTCTTGAATTGCATGAGTTTTAGCTAGTATTACACACTCTCCAAGTGTTTGATAAAATGTCCTGTTTTGGGTTCTTGAGTTATTGATGACCTATTGCATGGCCTATGAGTCAAATGACTTTGTGATGATGAAATAAATGTATTTATGTGTTGATTTCATGGAAAGTATTTATAGTTTTGCAAGTTGATCACACCTAGTTGAGGGTGTGATATGCCTCAACCACTTTGATGGGGGTTGTATTCCCATCTACTATGTTGAGGGGTATATACCTTTACTACTTTGATGGGAGGTGGGTATGCCCATCTGCCATGTTGAGGGGTATATTCTTTGATCACTTTGATCGGGGGTGGTTTGCCTATCTACCAATTGAGTGGTGGATTCCTTAATCACTTCCCAAGGGGGTGGTATGCCTTGGATTCTAAGTACTAGTTTTCTTGTTCTATGATGATGATCTCTTCCTACACATGTAATATGTTCTATATAAGCGTGTTTTACTTCAAGTATTGATCATGCATGCCATATTGTTATTATACTATCCATTGCCTATGTTTATGTATTTTTCCTCTGTTGCCTATCTCTTGTTGCATTTCATCCTACATACTTAGTACATTCAAACGTACTAGCACATACTCTATGCCTACATGATGTAACCATGTAAGAACCGAAGCTCCTCATGATCATCCTCCCCGTGGCTAGTTAGTCATGTTGAAGATAAGCTATTGGTGAGTTCTCTAAGTTCGGGGACATTAGCTATGCTATTCTTGCCTTTGTCATTTCTTAATGTTGAACTCTTTATAATATGAGGGTGACCCCGAAAAGTGTCTTTACCCCCGCCTAAGTCTATGTTTAGAGGTGTTGTTGGAACTAATGATGTAATTGTGCTTGAGCTTTGATTCTTCTATGATTTATGTTATTAAAGACTTCCTTTAGTCCCTTTATCCCTATTTTTATCTCTGGTTGTTTAATCATTTTCGCGACCAAGGAGGTGTAAATGATATGCTAAGAGGCTTGTTTAGGGTCCCTTTGGGTTCCTATTCACCGTGTCATGTCTAGGCCCTAGGCTTGGATTGTAACATCAAGTGCTCTATTATTTCAGGGACTTCCAATCAAGAGTGAACATCCAATTTAACAGTTCAATCCTCACCTACGTTTGGCAACGTAGTTAATGAGTTTGAGTTGGGCTTACTCTTACTTATTTTGATGCTTGATGCTTCTCCCATGACTTAATTCTCATAAGATAATCCATCTCAATAAATTAGGTCAATTAGTCTCATAAGGACTCTTATCATTCTATCTGTTCTATCACACTCGGGCCTTTCAGCCTATCAATCATCTAACCAATTCTCAATCATATCCTTCAGAAAGCTTAAACCAATCATTATGAGGGCAATCAATTAGACCAATCTTTAGAGTTCAATCATGAATACTCACAGGACCATCAAGTTCAATCAACCTAATATCATGCTCACATCACTATCATAATCAACATTCTCAAATCAAGACTCTAGTCTCAATCACTAGGTACATTCCTGCATTTTTTTACAAAGTAATATGTAGGGTTTGTGAAATAAACAATGTTAAAGCATTTATTCAATAAATTAAGTTTATGATGATCATCAACATATGAATATATGTAGGATATGTATAATTTTGCAAGAAAACATTAAAGAAAACATACATAAAGACTCAATACGTTCATCTATCAATCTATCCCAACCAAGGGGCACATGGAAGAACAATTCCATGCTTTAGGTTAGTCTTACATTCCTGGTATGGAGTTTGACAATCAACTTCGCAAGACGTTAGCCGCAATCCTCTGAACCAGCTCTAGCGGTAATCCTCTGAACCAGCTCTTTTCTCCTCTTCTTCGCTCAAAGTCTCTACTTAATTTTTGCATAAAGGACTTTAGAATGGGTTTAGGAACCCCTTTTAGACCAAAAAATACCTATATTGGCCATGGATTAAGTTTAGAAGGGGTGGGAAAATGTCTAGAATGCCCTTCAAAAGATTTAAAATTTTAAACTTCACTGGTACAGGTTGATGGACCAAGTATGTGACACCAACCTGTCGCATACCAGTTTATTTTTTCTAATAATTTTTTGATCAATTTTTAATTCTGTAGAAATACTAGAACCCTAGTTAAGTGTAAATCTATGACAAGTCCAAGACGCGAGCATGTCTCGCACTTCTCTAGAACTACATTTTTGCATCAAAAAATTATCTTTTGATCCGGTTACTATAAAATCAACCAAGACCATTATCCCACATAATTTGTATGTTGATCACGATTCCACCATTGGATTTGCCAACGGAGTTTGGAAAGACGCATTATGCGAGCGTCCTTCATCTAAGGGTATTGTGATAATTTTACTAGGTTTTATATTATCTCCCCCTTGGGATCATTCATCCTCAAATAAAGAGTAAAGATGGACTCGAGGCACAAATAATAATCAAGACTCCTCTCAATACTCAATCAACCAATCAACAATCTAGACAATCGCTATTCAAACTCAAGAATAGACAAATCAACTCAAGTTAAGGGTAGGATATTACCTTAAACATTCCTATCACTAGGCATGAATAGATGTACGTATCTGGCTTTTATATCCTCATCAGCTTCCCATGTGGCTTCCTCAATAAATTGATTTCTACACAGGACTTTGACTAAGACTATCTCTTTGGTTCTCAACTTACGAACCTGACAATCAAGAATCTAGACTAGAACCTCTTCATAGGACAAGCTATCTTTCACTCCAATACTCTTAATAAGGATTACCAATGAAGGATCTCTCAAGCATTTCTTACACATCAAGACATGAAAAAACCAGATGAATCACGTCCAGCTCAGAAGGTAATTTTAACTCATAAGCAACCTTCCCAGTCCTCTTCACAATCTGATAGGGGCCAATCTAGCGAGGACTTAGCTTCCCCTTTTTCCCAAATCTCATGACACCCTTCATGGGTGACACTTTCAAGAATACCCGATCATTCACCTCCAACTCTAAGTCTCTTCTTCTCATATCAGTGTTTGATTTCTGGTGGCTCTATGCGATCTGTTCAGGGACAGTTGGAACCATATGTTCATCATGATCCTGGGGCTTAGGCAGGTTAACATTCTGTCTAGCAGGATATCCTTATCCTTTAATAACTCTTCTTGGAGGCATTATCACAATTCTACAAACACGTAATACACAAATTAGAAGACAGCTTTCATAGAGTTTTAACTTTATTGAATATGAGAGAGGTGTAACCTTTCCTAATGTCCTATAGCCTCCTGCTTATAAAGTGTGGTGCAGAAAATACCCGTAAACAAGACTCTACTAGACACGACTTCATAGATTCTCCTAGGACTCTTGAACTCTGTGCTCTCATACCAAGTTTGTCACGCCCCGGAAGGGTACTCTTGACGTGGTCGGCACTCAGAGACTATTGCTAGTCCCCAAGCAAACCACTTGGCCTCATCACATTCAAACAATCAATATTCAACATATCAATGAAAGACTAAACATAGTAAATGGGTGGACAATCTCAATATATAAATGGTCAAACCAAGTCATTGAGGCTAGTGTGAAAGGAACTAGCTCAAACAATATCCCGTCAACAAAATAACTCTAGTCTATGAAGCCTCTATCAACTATTCAGTGGTATCAAAGACAGGTCCATGGCTACCTTAAATAAAAATGAAAGCAAGTCTAAAGCCTAACTATAAAATCTAGATGAAATAAAATGTGCATCCTCTAAGATCAGGGAGGACTCACCAATCAACTGCAAAGTGAGAGAGATCTTCAACGAAGTATCTTTTGATGATCTCTAGTACTAATCTCTGCATCATGAAACAATACAGTCCCAATGGACGTCAGTACGTGGAATATACATGTAAAATGGTTGAATGAAATAGATATAGGTAGAATTATATAAAATAACATCAACTCAGAAAATACTTGATCAGAATATCAAATGTCTATCTAAAGCAAGAACAAAAAGTAGACAATGACCAAGCAATCCTATCCAATCCGAATTAAATCCAATTAGAGTACTATCAGTATAGAACCTAATTGGGAGTTTCTCTTATCCGACAATAATTACTTATGAGCTAGTGATTGTACAACAAACCTGTTGATGTTGCCACAACCGTTCTGTACTTACCAGGTAAAGAACAAATCAAATACATAATGGATCTGGTAAATCAACTCCGCTATTATTTCAAGCACTTCCAATCAAGAGAGAATATCCAATTTAACAATTCAATCCTCACATACACTTGATGATATAGTTAATAAGTTCGAGTCAGGCTTACTCTTACTCATTCCGATGCTCGATACTTCTCCCATGACTCAATTCTCATAATATAATTCATCTCAATCAATCAGATCAATTAGCCTCATAAGGACTCTCATCATTCTATCAATTCTATTACAATCGAGCCTTTTGGCTTGTCAATAATCTAACCAATTCTCAATCATATCCTTCAAAAAGCTTAGACCAATCATTATGAGGGAAATCAATTAGACCAATCTTTAGAGTTCAATTATGAGCACTCACAGACCATCAAGTTCTATCAACCTAACATTATGCTCATATCAAAATCACAATCAACATTATCAAATCAAGGCTCTAGACTCAGTCCTAGGTTTATCATGTATTCTTTTACAAAGTAATATGTAGAGTTTGTGAAATAACCAATGTTAAAGCATTTATTCAGTAAATCAAATTTATGGTGATCATCAACATATAAAAATATGTAAGATATGTATAATTTTGCAAGAAAACATTCAAGAAAATATGCATAAAGACTCAGTGTGTTCATCTATCAATCTATCTTAATTAAGGGGCACATTGAAGAACAATTGCATGCTTTAGGTTAGCCTTACATACCTGGTATAGAGTTTGACGATCAACTTTGCAAGAAGTTAGTCTCAATTCTCTGAACCCTAGCTCTTTCTCCTCTTCTTCGCTCAAAGTCTCTACTTAGTTTTTGTGTAAGGGACTTTAAAATGGGGTTAGGAATCCTTTTTATACCAAAAACAACATATATTAGTCATGGATTATGTTTAGAAGGGGTGGGAAATTTCTGGAATGCCCCTCAAAAAATTTAAAATTATGAACTTTGCAGGTACATATCAATGGACCAGGTCCGCAACGCAGACCTGTCGCGTACCAGTTCATTTTTTTCCAAAAAGTTTTTGATCGATTTTCTAATCTCATAGTAAATACTAGATCCCCAGTTAAGTGCAAATCCACGACATGTGTTTGCGATGCAGATATGTCGCGCTCTTCTTTGGAATTGCATTTTTGCATCGAAAAATTATCTTTTGATCCGATTGCTCTAAAAATCAACCAAGACCATTTTCCCATATAATTTTCATGCTGATCACGTTTCAGCCTTGGATTTGCCAATAGAGTTGAGGAAGATGCATTAAGCGAGTGTCCTTTGTCTAGGTGTATTTTGGAAATTTTATCGGATGTTATAGTATCCTAAATGAAATAATTTTAAGAGGCTTTTTGTAATATTTAAAACATAAGGGACAAATGGGATTTCTAAAATTTATACAAAAAAAGGTCATTCTTTGTGAAATAGACAAAAAAGAAAAGAAGGTCATTCTTTTTTCAACAGAGAAAGTATTTAAAAGTATAAGAGATATTTATATACCCACATATAATAATATACAATATTATACACTTTTACAAAAAAAAAAAAAATTGGCTTAATCTTCTTTCTTGGATCGAAGAACTAATTATCCAGAAATGCCTCAAAACTACACCAAATCATCCAACAATTCATACTTAGGATCCTCAAAACGTAAAATCATATGCAATAATACCCACTCAGAATGGAGCTTATTTGTGAAAACTTAAAAATTAGATGTCAGACTTTCACTACCAATAGTAATTTATAGTAGCTCAAAAAATGAAAATAATATAATGATTTAATATGTAAATATCTCCAAAATCGTGGACCATTATCAATCACTCATGTTTTATATGCATACGCAGGGGGGATCTACATGGGGTGCTCGAGCACCCATTGACCCCAAAAATTTTTTTGTATATCTATATAGAAAATATACAAAAACTATATAAATATAAAGATAAGCACCCAAAAAAATAAGAAATCCTATGGGTGCTTTGGTTCTTGTTGCATTCTTAAGACTCGAAGCCAGCTACTAGATGAGGGATTGAATCCCACTGGCAGCACTATTTCCCATTGGCAGCACCATCTTTTTTGCCTTGAAATACAGCTGCCACACCTGCTAAATAAGCACCTATAGTCTTTAAATCCTGGTTTCGCCACTGTGTATACTTATGAGGCCATTATTTCACTTTGAACAAGAAAAGCAAACAAATTAGATGATGGTCATTACCTCCACCATTATAACAACCACTTCCTTGAAGAAATCATTGGCGATCAACTCACCAATCATTAAATTTTAGTGTTAATAAAATTATATTTGACAATTTTAAAAAAAGGATAGAGAATGGATTGTGTGAGAAGAGAGATGTTTTGGTTGTGTAGGGAAGTAAAGAGATAGGAAATATAAACATGTTAGTGGCTAAATTTGGTAAAGTTTAAAAACCTAGCCACATTCGGCAATGTACTTAAGTTTTTTTTTGAAAAAAATTATTGCACAATAAAGATCCAGGGGCCAAATAGCCCTAAAATCTGAACATGTGGAATTAAACACACTCTACATTTTGATCCAATTAAAATAATGTTAGAATATTATAGACTAGTCAAAAGAGGAAAGTATGTGCCCTTTTCTATTTCCAGCACCATTCCTCAACTCCATCAATTCTCTGCAATATCTGTTACCATTTTTGGTTGGCTATGCAAATGATGAAATTCATCCTTTCACTAGTCTCTCAAACAGGTATTGAGCTTGGATCGACTTTATTTTAAGGTCATAAATCTCACTACACCATGAAATTTGATCCAGTGAAAACTTTTCCAACTCAATACCCATAGATGCACCAGTGATTCATCACTTATTATGATGAAATAGGTTGTTTTCCAGCTAGTTAACCCCTTCTGATGCACATGCAGTCTCTCTAATTCCATTTCAAACTCTCATATAAGTGTACTACTTCCCATTCATCATTACTACACCTAACACCTACACAAGATTTACACTATATCTCTGCTTGTGAACAGGTTGAGCCTCAACTGGGACTAATACCACTATTTAACCAGCAGGACTAGGTTCATCTTATGCTTGTCGGGTATATTTCCTTCTCTCCTGTTGTGAAAATGTCTCTTCAAATTTCTTCATTTCTATTGTGTGTACGATTGATTTTGCATTTCGTGATTTGAATGTTTGGTACCTATGCTGTATCTAAGGCCAATACTGCACGATCTTGCTTTGGAACCTATTGAATTTGATTGAAAGTTCATTTTCTCTATGCCTTCAAAAAAGAACACTAGGTTAGCAAAATAATCTGCCACATTGTTTCCTTCCCTCCAGACATGCTGAATTTCTATTTCTCTATGCCTCCTTAGTTTATTTATTTTGTTTATCCTCGCCTTGATCCTCCATGGAATCTCCCATCTTCCATATACACAATTAACAGCCATTAAGGAGTCAGTTTCCATGATGAGAGGCACCAATTCTCCATAATACAACATTTCAACCCCTCCTCTAAATCCTATAACTCAGCCTCTATATTGGATTTTACACCTAATTCTTGTGATGATACATACATAAACTCCACTTTCCAGTTCCTTACCAGAAACAGATGATGATATGTTTCCTCCATCATTTGGTCACAACAACAACACAAAACTATATCCACTACACTAATTCCTACCCAAAATTCTCCAATAGGGATCCTTTTTTCAAATATCCTCCACACAAAAAAAGATACTTTAAAAGGTAATCCATTTTCCCATATTTTTTTAAAACATTCATGAGGGTTGCCTGAATTCCTTAAAATCTCCCAGGCTGATTTAACAATAAATTTCCAGATGTTGTAGGCATCCAAAAAAGATTATCAGAACTCCTATCAATAGTATTCACATCTATAGAAGTATGAATATGATGCACATTTTCATTAGGGAAAACAACCCTCAACTTGGCTACATTCCATCTGCCCTCTATCATTAATTGCTCTACATCTATTTCCATTAATTTATTAGAATAAGATACTGGGAGGTGAAAGTATAGTGCCCCAAGATGGGTCCAATTGTCATACATTATACTTGAATGTCCACAATTGATCTGCCACCAGATTTCATGGTAAAAAAATTCCTTACTTTTAATATGTATTTCCAAGTATGGGAATCCCCACTCCACTCTACCACTTGTGGTCTATATCTTTTACAGTACTTATTCCATATAAAGTTGGATGACATACATTTTTGAGTTCTGAAGCTCTACCAAGGAAAAAACCCCAACAAGTGTCCGAAAATGTGCCTTGGAAGTGCCCGAAATCGTAATTCCTATATATCTCAAAATTCGTACGTGATATCAAAAATTTGACTTCATATTCTTGATTAGGGGGTCAAATTGAGTGGAGAATGCATCTAACCCTGATTTTAGAGCAAATGAATTGCAATTTTATTTTTCCCAAAAATTAATTTCAAATGAGCTCTGGCCGCCCCTAGCATGATGCGGCCAGGGCGCACAAATGTGTATTTTGTTGACTACTTTACTTGTTTGGTCCAAAACTTTTTGGTCTTGGGCCTAAGTCCTCCGATGCGTGAAAGTACCTATACTTAGCCATATTTCAACACCATATCATACAAAATATTCCTCAATACTCACTCAAACACTTAAACAAATATTTCACCCCAAAACTCATCCGAATCTTAAGGATTTCATTCAAGCTTCAAGTCTCCATTTTCAATCTTCATCAAGGATTCTCCAAAGTCAAGATATATGGGTTTTAACCATTGGGTCCTTTCACCCATGGTGCCCAAGCTTCCTTTTTACCTAAATTACATATTTTTAAGTTGATTTTAAATATGGGTTTTCTATTATAAATTTGACTATAAACTATGTTGGAGTTTTGTAAAAGTGTGACTGCTTTAGTAAGTTTTGAGCTACGAATCTTTGATCTATCTTGAGCTTTCATGAAGGGTTTTGATGTACATTGCTTGAGAGTTTTACCAAGTGTTGGTGGATGGTTTTACACTAAATTTTCTTACATATTTCATCCTTAAATTGCATGGTTTTACACTAACACTACACACCCGCCAAGTATTTGATAAAATGTTTGGTTATGATTTTTTGAGAAATTGAAGGTCTAATGCATATCTTATAAGGTGAATGACTTTATGATGATGAAAAAAATGTATATATATGATATTCTCCTATATAATGTTGGGAACTGACCATGCCCCAGTCAAGGGGGTTGTGAGCCTAAGTAACTATGTCGAGGGGTTTGTACCTTGATAACCATGTCGAGGGGTTTGTTCCTTGATAACTGGGTTGAGGAATTGGTACCTCAATTACCACAGGTGGTAGGGTGAGATGCTCCACCAACCAATTGAGGGGTTGGTACCTAATCACCATGGGTGGTAGGGTGACACCAACCAATTGAGGGGTTGGTACCTTAATAAACTATGAATTCTAGAAGGATGGTCTCTTCTTGCACATGTATTATGTTCCTATGTAAGCATGATTTACCTCAAGCATCTTCGATGAATGTCATATTACTACATGTTTATTCATTGCCTATGTTATGCATTTTGATTACGTTGCTTATCTCTTGTTGCATTACAGCTTGCATACTTAGTACATTGAAATGTACCAATGCATACTCTATGTCTACATGATGTCACCATATAGGAACCGGATCCCCATTTGAGCATCTTCCTCCACGTGGCTAGTATAATTTCTCTCAAGCTAGTTGGTGAATCCTCCATTCAGGGGACAATGTCTAAGATCTCATGTTATGTACTAAAACTATCTTTCTTTTATGTATGTATTGACTATGAGGGTGACCCCATTTGTTTGTCTTGGCCCCCATTCCTATCTAAGTTTTAGAGGTGTTGTTGGACATGTTATGTATTGAGCGTTGACTCTCTTTTTTTGATGTTTATGTTATGAAGTTTCCTTTAGCCCCTTTTCCCTTACTTCTAATCTAATTATGTTGTTTAATTGCTTCTGGGACCAATGATGTGTAATGATATGTTAAGAGGCTTGCTTGGGGTCCCTTCAAGTTCCCCATTCACTGTGTCACATCTAGGTCCTAGGATTGGATCATGACAAACATGGTATCAAACACTAGGTTGTTAATGGTCTTCGGCATCCAACACATTGTGTTGCTTAAAGTCTTATTGTGGTTGTGTTGTGGACCACAACAATGAGTAAGAGGCTATGAGATGTTTTAGGAAATGTTTCCCTTCTTCTTACTCTATGTCGTGCTACAGAAGTTAAGGTAAGGTTCCACCCCACCCCCCCAAATGATTGTTCCATTCTATTCTAGATTATGTCTAACACAAGAGGACGAAGAGCCCGCACACCCAAGGGACAACTGGCTCATGGTGAGCTCTAAGATGCTCTCACTTTGCTAGCTCAAGTTATGGCCAATCAAGTCAATCAAGTAGCCCAAACCTCTCATGCTCCTCCCCTGGGATCTAGGATGAGAGACTTCGTGGGGATGAACCCACCAGAATTCTATGGGTCTAAGGTAGATGAGAATCCTCAAGAGTTCAATGATGAGGTCTACAAGGTGTTGGCTATCATGGGTGTTAGATCGGAAGAGAAAGCAGAGTTGGCAGCCTACTAACTCAAAGGGGTAGCCCGAATATGGTTTAATCAATGGAAGGAGAAGAAGGGAATCAATAATGTGGTGCTTTCGAAGGAGTTCAAGGAAGCTTTTCTTAATCGGTTCTTCTCTCTTAAGCTTAGGGAGGCCAAGATGATGGAGTTTTTGAATTTGAAATAAGGGTTTATGAGTGTGAGGGAGTATTCCCTCAAGTTTAACCAACTCTCAAAATATGCTCACCACTTGGTTGCCAACTCAAGGTCTAAATTGAACAAATTCGTAATGGGTGTATCCGATTTGGTGAGTGAGGAATGTCAGTTCGCTATGTTGATTAGTGATATGAATTTATCCTATTTGATAATCTATACTGAATAAATAGAGGAGGAAAAGTTAAGGAAGAGGAGGAGTAATGAGGCCAATAGGGGCCATTTTGAGGGGAAGTTCCAAAGTCAAAAGGATGGCCAGTTCCATCAAGGCCAAGGGTCTTCTCATTCTTATAATAGGGGTTTTTCCAATGACTTACCAAGGCCCCAAGGTGTTGGTGGTGTGGTTCCTAATAATGTGTGCTCAAAATGTGGTAAGGGTCAGGGGGCCCATGTTTGAAAGACGCAAATGCATGTTATGGATGTCGAGAAGTAGGTCACAAAAAGATTGATTATTTTCGTAATCGTAACAAGGGTAAGAAGGTTCATCCACAAGGTGGAAATGTGGTTCCTTTGGGAAGAGGTGGTCAACAAGGTGGTGCCCCAAGGCATAATCGATGGATATGGTTGATTTTGATGTCATTCTTGGGATGGATTGATTGTATGCATATTATGCCTCTATTGATTGTAGAACCTGTAGGGTCAAATTCCTATTTCCAAAGGAACCCGTTCTTGAGTGGGAGAGTCATGATATGGTGGTTAAGGTTAGGTTCATCTCTTGCATTAAAGCCCAAAAGTTGATCCCTAAGGGTTGCCTTTATCATCTTGTGAGGGTTAGGGATGTGGAGTCCAAAATCCTTCCCATAAAGTCGGTTCTGGTGGTGAATGAGTTTCTTGATGTCATTCCAAATGACCTTCTCAGTGTTCCTCCTGATAGGGAAAGAGATTTTGGCATAGACCTCCTTCCCGATACCTAACCTATTACTATTTCCCTTTACCGTATGGCCCCGGTGGAGTTAAAAGAGTTGAAGGAGCAATTGAGGGAAATATTTGAGAAGGGTTTTATTAGGCCTAGCCAATCACCTTAGGGTGCAACAGTGTTGTTTGTGAAGAAGAAGGATGGGTCTCTTAGAATGTTTATTGACTACCAGCAACTTAATAGGCTCACCATAAAGAATAAGTATCCTCTTCCAAGAATTGATGATTTGTTTGACTAACTTCAAGGGATTAGCCACTTCTCTAAGATTGATCTTCGGTTCGAGTATCATCAAGTGAAGGTGAGGGAGTGCAACATTCCTAAGACGGCCTTCCGAACTAGGTATGGGCATTATGAATCTGTGGTTATATTTTTGGGTTGACTAATGCACCGGCTATCTTCATGGATCTTATGAACAGGGTCTTTGAACCCTACCTTGATTTGTTTGTGGTAGTCTTCATTAATGATATTTTGATCTATTCGCATAGTGAGGAGGAGCATGTGGCTCATTTGAGGGTAGTGCTATAAAGATTGAGGGAAGAGAAATTGTATACTAAATATAAGAAGTGTGAATTTTTGTTGAAAGAAGTTGCTTTTCTAGGTCATGTGGTGTCGGGGATGGTATTAAGGTGGATCCTAAAAAGACGAATGTGATTAGAAATTGGCCTAGACCAATGACCCGATAGGATATTAGAAGTTTATTGGGCTTAGCGGGTTATTATCGAAGGTTTGTGAATAGGTTCTCTTCTATTGCTTCTCCCATGACTAAATTGACCCAAAAGAAGGTCAAGTTTATGTGGACCAATGAGTGTGAAAGGAGTTTCCAAACCTTAAAGGATAAGCTTGTGTCTGCTCATATCTTGTCTCTACCGAAAGGATTAGAAGGTTTTGTTGCGTATTGTGATGCCTCCTGGATTGGTTTTGGTTATATGTTAATGCAAAATAGTATGGTGATAGTCTATGCTCCTAGGTATCTCAAAGTGCATGAAAAGAATTATCCTACTCATAATCTTGAATTGGCCGTCGTGGTTTTTGCTTTGAAAATTTGACGTCATTATTTATATGGGGTGCATGTTGATATGTTTACTGATCATAAGAGCCTCCAATATGTGGTCACCCAAAAAGATCTCAACTTGAGGCAAAGAAGGTGGTTGGAACTTCTTAAGGATTATGATATGAGTGTGCATTACTATCCTGGTAAGGCTAATGTTGTGGCGGAAGCTTTGAGTATGGTGTCTATGGGTAGCCTAGCTCATGTTGATGGTAAGGGCTAGAGATTTCTAGGGAGGTTCATCGGTTGGCTAGATTGGGGATAGGTTGGAAGAGGTTGATAATGGTGGTATTGTTGTTATTAATGGTTCAAAATCTTCCTTAGTTGATTAGGTAAAAGCAAACCTAGATCTTGATCCCTCCTTGTTAGAATTGAAGGCCTTGGTGGGAGAGGGCAAGGTGGAGGTTTTCTCCAAAGAGGGAGATGGTGCCGTTAGGTACCAAGGTAGGTTATGTGTGCTTAGTGTGGGTGGCTTGAGAGAGAAGATTCTTGATGAGGCTCATAATTCTTCCTATTCTATTCACCCCGGTTCTACAAAGATGTATAGGGATTTGAGGGATGTGTTTTGGTGGGGAGGTATGAAGAAAGACATTGCAAAATTTATGTCTGGTTGTCATAGTTGCCAACAAATCAAAGCCAAACACCAATGGCCACCAAGACATAGATATTCCTACGTGGAAGTGGGAGGAGATTAACATGGACTTTGCGGTTGGGTTGCCTAAGACTAGAAAGGGTTTTGATTCTATTTGGGTTGTAGTTGATAGGATGACAAACTCAGCTCATTTTCTACTGGTTAAGACTACTTATGAGGTCAAAGACTATGCTAAATTATACACTCATGAGTTGGTGAGATTGCATAGGGTGCCCTTGTCTATCATATTGGATCATGGTGCTAAATTCACTTCATACTTTTGGAGGTCCTTCTAAAGAGGTTTTGGAACCAAGGTAAAGCTTAGTACGGCCTTTCACCCTCAAATGAATGGACAAGCCGAAAGAACTATCCAAACTCTTGAGGATATGCTTAGGACTTGTATTTTGGAGTTCAAGGGTAGTTGGGATGATCATCTTCCATTTATTGAATTTGCTTACAACAATAGCTATCATTCTAGCATTGATATGGCTCCTTTTGAGGCCCTCTATGGTAAGCATTGTAAATCACCGATTGGGTGGTTTGAAGTGGGAGAAATTGCTTTGTTGGGTCTGGATCTGGTTATGGATGCTATGGAGAAGGTAAGGTTGATTAGGGAAAGGTTGAACACAGCCCAAAGTCATCAACAGTCCTATGCTGATGTGAGAAGAAGAGAGCTTGAATTTAAGGTTGGTGATTGGGTCTATTTGAATTTTTCACCCATGACGGATGTGGTTCATTTTGGTAAAAAGGGTAAGCTAAGTCCAAGATTTGTGGGTCCTTATAAGGGGATGAAGAGGATTGGTAAGGTGGCCTATGTGTTGGAGTTCCCTAGTGAAATGGAATTGGTTCATTTGGTTTTCCAAGTGTCTATGTTGAGGAGATGTGTGGGTGACCCTAATGCTATTGTGCCTCTTGATATTGTGGAGGTGGTTGAAGACAACTTAACATATGAAGAGGGTCCAGTAGAGATCTTGGATAAACAAGTGAAGAGGTTGAGAAAAAAGGAGGTTGCTTCCGTTAAGGTTCTTCGGAGGAATCAAAAAGTTGAAAGTGCTACATGGGATGCCGAAGCGAATACGCAAAAATGATATTCTTATCTCTTCCATTACACTCAAGCCTAAGGTACTAATTCTAAGTCTTCTATATGATTTTATGTCTCATGTTTCAGCCCCTAAGTAATTTGTATGCATTCATGTTTATATTGACAAAGTTCATGGTGATATTACTTACACTTATGTTGAGATTTTGAAAATGGTGTTTTGAGAGTGTTGAAGTATTTTTATTGGGGCTGATTTCTTTATGATTATTCTTCTCATATACGTTTCTTTGACATTCGGGCAAAGGCTTATCCCTGGAGAAAGGGGAATCACCAATCTTCAATACAGAGTATCAAAATGCTAGCCACAATAATGAGGAATAGAGTTTCCTTCTTTCACTACATACACAAGAATATCAATTAGTAAATTAGAATATACAAATTATGTAAGCATAGATATTGAAATGACCCCAAAAAGTGCCCAAAAATGTGCCTCAAAAGTGTCTGAAATTGTAATTTTCATATATCTCAAAATCTGTGCATGATATCGAATACCATAATCAGGTTGTTTTACTGAT